>JAENPR010001006.1:0-237940 GCA_018135685.1 Themeda triandra
TGGCACACTAACACATGTAACGTATTACATAAGAATAGATCGATTTAATTTTTCATCAGAACTTGCATTGACTATATGTGTTGCTGCACAGAAAAAATAGAGTGAAAAATAAGATTTTCGTAAAGTTCAGGATCATATGGAACTCGTGCACAGTTTGTAAAGCAGTTTATATATGTGCTTGCCACTCTAAACCTAATGTGACTTTTCTTATTATATATGAAAAAACAAATCATGGGAAACAGGAGAAGATACAATAGCAGTCCAAGATAACAGCGTTAAATTACATTGTTGATAAGGAGGCTTACTTCGGTCTAGGGTAGCCCTCTCAATTTAGTGTCTAGTAGGCGGGGCTCAACCTAGTGCATAGCTTTTATACAATCCTCTCACCGACTACATACACTCCCATGTGGTGGCAGAACTTAGACACTGGTATTTAAAATAGTCCAACATTAAAAAAACATATTTACATTTCTAGATACATTGTTTTGGCTACGTGTCTAGACATAGTGTATATCTAAGTGCAAAGCAAAAACTATATTCTATAAAACCAAAAACTACTCCCATGCAGGCTAGTGCGCCTAGTGCCTGTGCGGCTGCAACATAGGAGTGGGGAGAGTTCAAGAGGAGAGGACCAAGGACTCCCCCGACCTAGACCGATAAAGTGGGCCGGCTAGGGTTTCCGGTTACTTGATTCATAGTTGGGCCGACTAATGGTGGGCTTTTGTACAATAGCGCACCGCTAATCTTTGGGTCCCCAAGGGAACCGAGGGAAAAAAATAAAACCCGATCCCGATCTGCCACGTTTTCATGGCCCCGCACCCGAAGACACAAAAGGGCAAAAGTAGACCCGCCCGGCCAACCCCGCTCCCGCCGGATCTAAAACCCGTGGGTTTCGCATCTAGACTCATCCGGTGCTATCTTTAGGTCCGCTTCCTCGATCGAAGCTCCGTTGAGCTACGCGGCAGCAGCTCCGGCACCACACAAGGGACGCGAAGGCTAGCCAGGCACTTCACCACGAGCAGCGGTTGAGTCCTGCCGGAAGGACTTGAGCATGAGCTTCTTGCACTCGCAGGATTCCTACAACCTTTTCGAGGAGTTGCGGAGGCTAAGTCAATGGTCGTGGTGGCGGAGTTGCTAGATGTGAGCGGCGTGCTGGGGAGGAGAGCGAACGGGGCAGGTCGAGGATCTTATGAATAAAAGTCTAAATTTTTATTTGCACGCAAGGTTATGCATTGAGAGTGCCCTCGGAAAGTGTAGGGCCATTATGTAACGATGATCATAACGACAGGTCACTTATATTTTTTAATGAGTATAATGACATGGCACCTTGATAGTGATAGCTAGGAATAACACGAAAGTATATATTTTTATTAACCGGTCAAATATTAAGGTAATAGATGGCGTAGAGCACATCCGTGTTTTTATAGAAAGACGACACGCACGCGCACATTATCTGCATTGCAATAGTAGATGCTTAAATCTACAGTGGTGGCCGGTGCAGAGGTGTGGTGTTTTACTATAGGCTCTTTTATTTTGGAGTACTCTTTATTTTGTGATGAGGATGTAAGGAACACTCAAAAAACACGACAGAGTGGTGGGACACGACCAGCTTATGGTCAAGCTGCGACGCTGATAAACAAGCGTGAAGTCTGCAACGATCACCATACAGCGACACGTGGTCAGTTAATCGGCAGCAGCCACGGAGCGGTCGACAGGCAAGGAGACATATACGCACGTGCACGAAGAAGATTCCTTCAGCCCCCAAATTCTCACATCGCATGCTTCATCTTATTATTTTATCGTTGATAGAGATGGATAGTGTTGTATTGTTATATGACAGGCCGGCCCGCAACCACCATATGCTTGTTTGTATACGTAACTCAGAAATAGAATGCGGCGGGCCGCACCTGGATTTCTGATGAGCGGTGCCGGCGTTCAAATCAGCGGACCACAGCACTTTCTCAATTTGCTCCACCCGCTCGATGAATCCAACCGAAGACTAAAAAGCTACTAGTACACTAGTAGAAATGGTAGAATTAAACACAATAGAGGGATTTTTGCCCTTTTTGCATGTCATAGATCGGCCGCATTTGAACTTTTGAATATAAAAGATAGTTACCAACTTTTGAACAACTCTAACAATTTTTTAGATGAAAGAAGTTTTTGTTTAACTAAAAACCATGGCGGCTGTAATAATTAAGATGGTACATCACCTAGTCATTATATAAAAATGTAAAAAAAAAGGATGTACAGGTTGTCCTTGACCATCTATTCATCTACCTAGACAGGGCCAACAATCACAAAAGATGATCGATAGGATCACTATTAGATGACTCGTACACATTTGAGTAGTTGAGCTTCCTCCTTTGAGCGGTAACCAACAACTAATGAACATTAGTTGCATTGGCAAAGGGATATATACATCATTTTTTTCCACTGCGCCTCGGAATATTTACAACTCTAAAATTTAATTTATTCAGGGATAGAGACACTGTCATGATCTATAACCCTTTATTGATGAAAAATATATGAGACTTAGACCAACTCGTGCCTGCACCACCTATTGATATTGTGTTAGGTAATATTTTTCTTAAATGTGTTGGAAAAGACCTTAACTTTTGGGCTAATACTGCTGGATATTTTAGAACCAATAGTGATAAAGCGTCACAGTTGCTGGTTTGTGGCTTCAACCGGCAATGATAGAACAACTGGCAGTGATAAACGTCCTATCATTGTCACTTTGTAGCTTTAACCAATATTGATAGGATGTACTATTATTGCTGGTTGAAATCACAAATCGGTAGTGATAGACTTTTTGCACAGAAAATTTTATGACTTTCTGAAATGAAATAGGATCAAATTAAAATTTATATAAAAAATATAGAGTTCAAAGATATCTAAAACTGTGCATTTGATCATTTTTTATTTGAGACGATTTACATGTTCAAATATTTAACATACATTTTCGGATTAGATTTGAGATGATTAATAACGTCAAATGGAGACAAAGTCTACATCAAAGTTTTAGTATTTGAGGAGATATATACAACTTTGGAGTTAACAACTTTTTGCAGATGGTTTCAATTGCCACGGATCAGTCGACATGCACGTTGGCCGTGCAGCCACCGTGTGAATTAAAGGTAGGATCGTGCTAGCCATCGAGCAGAATTGTGCTTGCAGTTGCTAAGACATGATGTAGTGAAAACAACAGCTTTACTGAATTTCACTTTCCCTCAAGGCCTTCAAATTACTCAACGTACAGAGATGCTGATGTTCTTCTTCATGGTGCTCATTATAATTACCATAGTAATATAATCATGGATAAGCGACATGCACTCGATTAGTAGCTCCCTCTGTTGGATAAGCAGACCTTAAACCTGCTGCAAAAATGACATCCAACTGCAAAGATGTTTTTGGAGTACGTAGTAGGCCATTCTTATGGCGCCGGTGTGTGTGTGTGCGCGTTTCCGTTATTGGCTGCTTTCACTTCTTTTAATTTCGACCTCATTTGCATCTGTTTAACGTGCATTATATGTAAATATAAAATCCCATTGGTTTTGCCACTATGACAAAAATCGGAAAGAAATTCGCTCTCGGGGGCCACAATGTAGAACAAAATCAAAAGTGTATATAGTTGACAAGAAAACAACGAGTTGTTTCACAAATGTGCAAAGATAATGACGTTCATATTACACTTGCATCATGACTTGCTGTGTGGCCTGTGTAGTACAGCTAGTCAGACCCGCGTTCTGCATAGTTGGTTGGCTACAAGTTCACAACTCTTTCCGAAAATAGTACTTGTAGCATGCTTGTTCGGTGAGATTTGTTTTGTTTGGCTCTTTCCTTCCCTTCCATTCCGTGATGCATATCGCCCTATTAATTCCTGCAGTCTCGCGCGTTCGCACGTGCGTCGTTTTTATCATAACTCGGTAGAGTTCCTGTCCTGTCCCTGTCAGACATGAATACATGATGGCCTTGAAAGCGATCCAGCTTAAACCGAATGCGGTTAGAGTGCTGGACAGCCTAAAGCGGGGGCAACTGACCTTCAGAATCAGCCCAACTGTTTGGTCTTTCTACTTGTCTGCTGTCTGCATTTTTTTTTTTATTTTTTTACAAGGGTCTGCATTGTTAAATACCGTAGAATTCAGTGTTACAAGAAGGCTATAATTCAGTGTTAAATACTCCCCATTCAGCAGGCTACAAAATAATAAGAATATACTAAAACCTAAATGAGAAAGAAAATGAAATAACGCAAAAATAAAGTTATAATATTTGGTTATTCTGTAGGGGCCTTTGGCCCTTCCAGTCCCTTCAAAAAAAAAAATATTTGGTTATTCCGGGCGCATCGTTTTACTGGCCGCATCTTCTTCAAAGCATTGTGGGTTGATATAGTTAGTATATGGCAGCCTGCTGAGAACCTGATCATGATTCGCTGGAGAAGAACAACTTTCATCATATTTAACTTATTTAGTGTTGTATCTGTACTGTAAGCGTGTGTGTTGAACTGTAAGACTGCCTGTGTGTCAAATTGATGTGTTGATGAAGTGCTGGACGCCTGGACTGAAGTGCTGAACAGGTTGCAGCTTTTATTTATGCAATGAACTGCATCCTGTCGTCCTGTGCTGGACTGATACATACATAACTCTGCCGGACATCGGTCTCTTCGGGTTTTACCCGGACAGACCGAGCCTGAACCCGAAGACCGAACTGTCAGTTTCTCAGGTAACCCGAAGACCGAACAAAAACCGAAAAACCCGACCCGAATTCTCGTGTAAAGACCGAACGCCCAGGTGACGTGATGGTGAGGATTAGTAGAAGAGGTCGAAGCTAGAGAGATATTCGTTTTCTTTTCTTCAAACAACAACAAAAAAAAAGTAGAGAGTAGATTGGTAGAGATGTTTCGCTGATAATCTACATAGTAGACTAGTAATTAAAACAAGAGGGAATGAAATAGCAAAGTTGAATCAAGTGTCCCATTCAGGAATTCCATCCATGATCCATTTGCATTTGGCGTGCAATTTTCTGATGCTGCAAGCCTGCAACAGAACACAAAACTGTTATCACCACTATTTGATGAGTCCACTGATGGCCTGCATGAGCAAACAGTTCTTCCTCGTCTTCATAATATGGCACTTGCATATTCAGTTCCGTGATTCAGCTCCCTTTTTCTTCTTTCAGGATCTCTATTTCAGCTTAGTTTTTTTTAGGATTATGGAATTTCAGCTTAGTTTATTTCAGAAGAAGCCAAATTCAGCTGCAGAGATTTTCAGTCACATGCAAAGGAGTAGCAGATTCAGAGTTTTAAACCATCCTGAATTCCTGACGACGAATTTATCAGTGAAAGAGCCACGATTGGCTCAACCTTAACACGATGAACCCTGCAACCAAGGGAAACCTTACGTAAACCTTGTTCATAGCTGATATCACTTTGTTCATAGTTTAAGGCTGCGTCACTGATAACGATTAGTCACTGACGCAAACCTGAATACCTGATACCTCAATAGTTGATTGTTTACTTGCTTCCGACACAGTTAGTCACTGATGGGATTTGGGACACCCAACTTATGCAGCATGTCAAAAAGAATAGCATTAGTATACCAGATCCTAGTTGGCGCCAAGTCGACAGCCTTATTTGCAACGTGCGCAATAGAAATCGCCATCATATTGCCAGAATGTCTAGAAACTGGAGGAGATTTGGGGCCACCGGCCACATCTTTATACATTATTGTAGACCAAAAACCAGAAGAAAACAACCAGCTGTTACAAAAGATATATCCAACTAAAACGCATAGCGTGCCGACGACATTTGTAGTTTCTATAGGAATGGAGTGGTTAGTTGCTGAATCTTCCTTCTAACCATTTGTGTCCAGTCATTTGAGGAAAAGGATGAGGTACTGGCTCATCCTCTGGTGAGTGATGAAGCTGGAGGATCTCTGTGATTTGGCACGTTGGCTACTTGTTCACAACTCTCTGTGAGGCCTCTTTTCAAAGCTTAGAATGGTTGTAAAAAGCCGAAGCACGCTCGGTCGGTGAGATTTGTTTCGCTCTCCATCCATCCAAAGCTAGCCCCATTCCTGCAATCCCCACTCACACATGCTGCTTCTTATCAGAACTGAAACCTGAATGGGTGTTGTTATCAGATATGACCTGCAAAATGTGCTTCACCTTGCAAGGTTAAATAGCACATGCAGCATCCACACATGTAAAGGTGGATGGCACCAATAATTCTCGGTCCTCAGTCTCAGATGAGCTCGGTGCTGTCCAAATGCGCAGGTAGTGACACTCCAAAGTCCAAATTACCGTGTCAATGAGATTACAGACAACAGAATAAGGGCAGACGCCCGTGCCAGACGAGCTACAGTCGGTGGCAAAGATAGGACGATTCTGAACCTTGATAGGTAGTTGGCAAAGGGATTGACTCCAATCTTCAGACCGTTCTCTGAAACCTGACAGATAGTACAAAGCAGCATCCACTTTGAAGGCTAGCTCCTCTGAGTAATCAAACAATCCGATTGATGTGATTCTTCAAGGCTTTTACAGGTCGTTGGAACATGAACTACTCTTTTTTTCGCTAGTCCAAAATCAATAGACTCTTGCAGCATACTATTATTTAGATCAAGTTGGAGAGAGATTGGCTTTGTTAATATTTAAACTGATTCCTAGATTACTAGAAACTGAGTCATTTCTGGTACTGAGGTAAGAGCTCTGTATTTTTCGTTAGTCAGGCCGGCTGTCACTGATAACTATATACCCAGTGATTTAGTCTACATTCTCAATTTTCTGCTTACCTCGAGCTGGCTTGCAGCAACCTAGCTAATACTTCTACTTTGTGTCAGCATCACTAATTCAAACATGCATGGCACAGTAACACATGTAACGTGTTACATAATAATAGCTCTATTTTTTCTCCAGAACTTGCATTGACTTTTTGTGTTGCTGCACAGAAAAATTAAAGTCAAAATAAAGTAAATTTCCATAAAGTTCAGGAATCAGGATCATGGAACCTCGTGCACAGTCTGTGAAATGCCTGCCACTCTAAACCTACCCACAACAATGTGGACTTTTCTTATTATATATAAAAAAATCATGGGAAACCCGGAAAAGATACACTTACGAGTTAAGTATTAATAGCTAGCTAGGAGTAGCCCGCTCAATTTGGTGTCTCGTAGGCGGGGCTCAACCTAGTGCATAGCTTTTTTATACCATTCTCACCGACAACATACACTCCCACGTGGTGGTAGAACTTAGACACCAATATTTAGAATATGTGGACCAACATTTAAAAAACCATGAACCATTTCCTCCGTTCTAAATTATAAACCGTTTTAACTTTTCTAGACGTAATATTTTGGCTACGTATCAAGACATCGTGTATATTTAAGTACATAGCAAAAACTAATCCCATGCGGACTCATGTTGAGCGCCGAGCGCCCCTGTGGCTATAGTAGGGGAGTGGGGAGAGGTCAAGAGGAGAGGACCGAGGAGTTCCCGACCTGGGCTGCTAAAATGGGTCCGCTAGGTTTCTGGTTACTTGATTCTTAGTTGGGCCGACTAATAGCGGGCTTTTGTATAGTAACGACTCTTGCTTAATTTTCGGGTCCCCAACAGGCAACCACGGGAGAAAAATAAAACCCGATCCTTGCCCTGCCACGTTCTGGGGGCTGAACCCGAAGACCCAAAGGGCAAAAAGTAGACCAACCCCGACGCCGCCGTGTCTAAACCTGTGGGCTTCGCATTTAGACCTGTCTCGTTGCCATCTTTATTAGGTCTGCCTCCTCAGTCGGATCTCCATTGAGCGACGACATCAGTACCTCCCGCATCACATAAAGGATGGAGACATCACGCGACGGCTAGCCAAACACACACAATTCAATTCAATGCAAGTGGCAGTTGAGTCTTACCAGAAAGACCTGAGCTTGAGCTTCTTGCACACGCGGGACTCCTACGATTTTCGAGGAGTTGCAGAGGCCAAGTCGACGGTCATGGTAATGGAGTTGCTAGACGCGAGTGGTGTGCGGGGCACATGTACCTATCCATTTTGCAGGAGTGGATGTAGCAGAGGATCCCGTGAATAAAATTCTACATTTTTATTTGGGTGCACCCAAGATTCTGTATTGAGAGTGCTGATTTTATTTGTAACTATGATCATAATGATAGTTCACTATAGCATTTTTTAATGATCATATTGACATGACACTTTGATAGTGATAGCTAGTAATAAAACGCGAGAAAGTACTTATATTAACTGGTCATGCAGCATTTGTAATATATGCTTAAATCTATATCGCTAGTACAGTGGCAGGTCGACGCGTGGCCGGCGTAGAGGTGTGGTATCATTTTACTATAGGCTTCTTTTAATTTGTGATTAGGATGAAAGGAACACTCCCAAAAGCAAGTCAGAAGGGACACGTGTCTAATAGCCAAGCTGTGACGCTGATAAAAAGCGCGCATGCGGCGACACGTGGCCAGTTAATCGGCAGCGAACCCGGAGAGGTCGACAGGCAATGAGACATATACACGCACGTGCACGCAGAAGATTCTTGCAGCCCCATATCCTGACATCACATGCTTCATCTCATTATTTTATCGTTGATAGAGATGGATAGCTTTGTATTGTTATCAGATATGACAGGCCCGGCCGGCCGGCCGATTTCTGAGCGATGCCGGCGTTCAAATCAGCGGACCACAGCACTTTCTCTGTTTGCTCCACCCGCTCGACGAGTCCAACCCAAGACTAAAAAGTTAGTACACTAGTAGAAATGGTAGAAAATTAAACAAAATAGAGGGATTTTTGCCCTTTATGCATGTCATAGATCGGCCACATTTGAACTTTTGAGGATTCAAGATTAGTTACCAACTTTTTAACAACTCTAACAATTTTTAACAACTCTAACAATTTTGTAGATAAAGAAGTTTTGTTTAACTAAAAACCATGGCGGCTGTAATAATTGAGATGGTACATCACCTAGTCAATATATAAAAATGTAATTAGAAAGGATGTACAGGTTGTCCTTGACCATCTATTCATTTAATCATCTACCTAGACATGGCCAACAATCACAAAAGATGATCGATAGCACTCATTATTAGATGACTCGTACACATTTAAGTCGAGTAGCTGAGCTTCCTCCTTTGAGCGGTAACCACCAACTAATGAACATTAGTTGCATTGGCGAAGGGATATATATACATCATTTTTTCGCGCTGTGCCTTGGAATACTTACAAACTCTAAAAGTTAATTTATTCTGGGACAGAGACACTAAATTGCTTTGTCATGATCTATAACCCTTTATTGATGAAAAAATATATTTAGTGTAGACTTTAAAATTGACTTAGACCAACTAGTGCGTGCACCACCTATTGATATTGTGTTAGGTGATATTTTTCTTCACTGTGTTGGAAAAGACCTTCACTTTCAGGCTAATACTGCTGGATATTTTAGAACCAATAGTGATAAAGTATCACCGTCGCTGGTTTGTGGCTTCAACTAGCAGTGATAGAACAACTGGCAGTGATAAACGTCCTATCATTGTCACTTCGTAGCTTCAACCAACATTAATAGGATGTGTACTATCATTACGGGTTGAAGCGAAAACTTATCCCCTCCCGTCCGCGTCGCTCTGTGCATGGGCGACTCGGGCGGACCGCCGAACCCTAGCCGCCACCACCTCCACAACCACCTCTCCCGTCTCGCTGCCCGCGCCGGAGCCGCCGGTTGCCGCGCGGCGACCTAGGATGGCGGCGACAAGGTTTGTTCCGCCACGGTTTCTCTCGCAGCGCCGCCTTGTGAACCTGCGAGACGAGGCGTTCTCCTGCGTGTGCCTGCGGCGGCGGCGTCGGAGGGCCTCCCTCCCCCATCTCCCTCTCCTTCTCCGCGGGATTGGGGGCTGGGTCTTGAGGGTGGCGGCTTGGCCGGGCGTGGTCGGCCTCCTCTCCCCATCTCCGTCTCCTCCGGCGGGAATGGGGGTAGGCTCTTGTTGGGCGGCGGGTTCGTCCCTGGTCGTCGGGTGCGTCTTCATGGCGGCCGCAACGACGATGTCGGGGTGGAGGCCCCCTTTATC
Organism: Themeda triandra; assembly: GCA_018135685.1. Taxonomy (NCBI): domain Eukaryota; kingdom Viridiplantae; phylum Streptophyta; class Magnoliopsida; order Poales; family Poaceae; genus Themeda; species Themeda triandra. The sequence goes on from JAENPR010001006.1 coordinate 10,063, forward strand.
GGTGGCCGGACCTGGCAAGCCGATGGCTGGATCCGTGCGTGGCCGGCTTGGGTGGACAGCGGATGCTGGGGACTCCGGGGCAGCAGTTGCGATGCTGCTCGGCTGGGTCTGGCCGGATGGTGGTCTTCTCCGGTGGTGGGGCGGTGGATCCGCCGCCGCCTGACCAATTCCGGCCAGCTCGCGGTCAGATGCAGCGTGGGCGTGGCTACTGCGTTTTTCGTCAATGGCAGGAGCCTGCCGATCCGGTCTGCCCGCAGGGCGGCGGCTTGGCTCGCGCCCTCTGCGTGGTGCTGGGTCGGTCAGTGAGGTGGGCGGCAGCCTGTGGCAGTGCGGCTGCGGCGTGGTGGTCTGCGTTGGCGGGGCGGGTGCAACGCCGGTGTGGCTGCAACATGGATGGTGGCGCTGCTGCCTCGGCGGTTGCGGCCCGGCTGAAAGCTCCGGTTTGGTTTTGGTAATTAATGACACTCAACGTTGCTAATGCTTTGCTCTAAGTGTGGTTAGACACATAGCAACGTGACGGTGGATGATGGAGCATGACAATCACCGTGATGATCTTGGTGGATGTGGTGTGATCGAGCTCCGACGGAGGCCCATGGAGATCAAGGCGAAGGTATACTTGATAGGCTTTCCGGTTTGGTGGTCAAGACACTTAGCGAGTGTGACCACATTTAGGATCGATAACCGACTATCAAGAGGGGTTTCTCGGTTTCATTCGCGGTCCTAAGTGTCTCTAGTTGCGACTTTGCATGATGCATGAGAGACTAACTAGTGGGCTAACTCTTGCCGACGTGGTCGTGCTTGTACTACTAACTCCGGTGCTTGAGACGAGGTCTACACTTGGTGGAGTTGGTACTCAAGGCAAGAGATTGGACTTGGAGCGAAGCGGCGCGAAGAAACGACAAGGTCGACGCCGTCAACTTGGCGCCGGACGTGGCTATTTGCGGGGGAGCCGGACCAACGAGAAGTGCGACGCGGTCCAAAAACTTCCTCGGCGCGCGGCACCAGCGGGACGCCGGTGTCGGGGACCCAGTTGAAGGCGCCGAACGCCAAAGTCGCACGTCCGCGGTCTTGGCCTTGGCTGGGCGGCGTGCTCAACGGTGAAGGATGCGGCCGGCGGTGTCACGGCGGACGCGGACGAGCTGTCCGGCGTCCGCGCTCGGGTGTGCGACGCGTGGCTCGGCTTGGACGCTGGGACGGGAACAGCCCGGTCCACAGCGCCGGACCCAGTCCAGTAAGTCCTCGGGCGCGAGGACTCGCCGGACGCACGTTGGAGGGGCACCGGACGCGGTGACGTGTCACATCTTCAAACGCCAACGGTCACTGCGGCGCGCGGGGCGAAGAGCGCCGGACGCGTCACGGCGGGCGGCGGGACGCGTCCGGCGCGTGTCTGGCACCCCGAGGCACTAACGGCTCTATTTGGACATGGGGTCTATAAATATGTGTTTGGCCGGTTGGGAGATGCCCTCTTGCCCATTCTAACACTCTTGAGCATACTTTGAGCTAGAGACACTCCTCCCCACTCATCTCTTGGATAGGTTGTTCATTCTTGAGAGAGATTTGAGTGAGAACAAGTGATTTGCATTGAGAGTTGCATCTAGAGGCACTTGTTCATCGAGTGAGCTGCGGATTCTTGTTACTCTTCGGTGATTCCCCGTCACCGTAGACGGTTTGGACGGCGGGTGGTGGTTGAGCTCGACTTGGTGATTGTTCGAGGCCACACGGGTTCTTGTGAGGGGTTCTTGATCCTTCCGCGGGAGTTCGTGAAAGGATACTCTAGTGGATTGCTCGTGGCTTGTGGATCCTTGTCTTGTGTGGAGATTGCGGCTCCCCATTGGGGTCTTTGGCACCGAGCCAATTGAGCGGGCAACTCACCAAGCAAGTGCATCGTCACAGCGAGGACTGGCTTGCCGAGAAGCAAGTGAACCTCGGTAAAAAATCATTGTGTCGATTTGTGATTGCCGAGGCTTTGACCTCCTTGTGCTTGTGCTTGAGCTCTGTAGGTGATTGGCTACTACACCGGTGATTGGCCATCTTCTACTCTTCGCGGCGGTATAAACTTCCATCATCTCTTTACTTTCCGCAAAGTAGAATTGCTTGTTGTGGTCGGTCGGGAACCACTCTTTGAGTAGTTTAAATACCGTGGGTAGAATTGCTTGTTGTGGTCAGTCGGGAACCACTTATTGTGTAGAGTAAATCCCGTGGGTAGAATTGCTTGGTCGGTATTGATGAACCGACATTGTGTAGCTTGATCACCTTGGTTGATTGTGCAAGTGTTTTGAGTAGCCTTGTTTGGGTTAGGACGGCTTGCATAGAGTAGTCGAAGCCTTAGCTTTGCAATTGTGCCACCTTGCTATCTAATTGGGTTATCTAGTGTTCTTGCTAGATTTTTTATTAGGCTATTCACCCCATCTAGCCATTGTGACCTTTCACGTGGTATCGGAGCCGGGCACCGTTTGTTTGAGTTGGATTAACATCCTACGGTGAAGCAATGGCATTGGTTTTGCATATCAACAACACCAAGAAGGCACCATCGTTTCGTGGCGATGACTATGCCAAGTGGAAGCTTAAGATGAAGAGTCATCTCAAGTCAATCAACCTTGAGGTGTGGAAAGTGGTGGAAACCAAGTTTGAGCTTGTTGAGGGTGCGGTGCCAACACCGGCGAAGAGAAGAAGCAATAAGCCAATGATGTTGCCGTGAGTGCTTTCCATGAGGCACTTTGGATGATAAAGCTTTTGAGCTCATCAAGAACCTTGAGGTGGCTCATGACATTTGGAAGAAGCTAGAAGAAGCTTATGAGGGCACCAAAAGTGTCAAGACCGCAAAGAGCCTACATGTTGCAAGAGAAGTTTGCAAGCTTCTCAATGAAGGAGGATGAGAGTGTGCCTGGAGATGTTCCATAGGCTCCAAGTCATTGTCAATGAGCTTAAGGGACTTGGAGAAGAGATCAAAGATACACAATTCTCTACCAAGTTCATGAGGTGTCTTCCCAAGAGGTTTGACATGTTGAAGACTGTCATGGTGAAGACAACCATGCGGGAGAAGCCAACTCCCAACCAAGTCCTTCAAGAGATCATGGCCGATGATGAGTTTAGAGAAGATCATGAGAAGGAAGAGTTGGTGAAGAAGAAGAAGAAGGAGAATGAGAAGAAGGATGATGACAAGAAGAGTGTGGCATTCAAGGCCACATCATCCAAGAGCAAGGGCAAAAGAAGAAGGAAGAGTCCTCAAGTGAAGATGAGCCATGCTCTAGCTCAAGTGAACAAGAAGAAGAAATGAATGAGCAAATGGCACTTCTTGTGAAGAAGATGGGAAGCTCATGAAGAAGGGGTACCGGTCCTAGGGCAAGAGAAGCTCATCCAAGTCTAGTGACCATCCCATGAAGTGCTTCCGGTGCAATGGCAAGGATCATCTTATTGCCAAGTGCCCCTATGCAAGTGATGATGAAGATGCCATGAGAAAGGAGAGGAAGAAGCAAGAGAAGAAGAAGGAGGAGAAAGACTCCTCCCACCACAAGATGAAGGGTGAATCTCATATGGCAACTTGGGAGAGTGATTCATCTTCCTCAAGTGATGATGATGATGATTCCAAGAAGAAGAAGAAGAAGGGGTACGCAAGCATTGCCATTCAAGAGAAGCTTTCTCTATTTGGTGCTCCATCATCTTGCTTCATGGCCAAGGCCACTAAGGTAAAACTTCCTTTGATAGTGATGATGAGAGTGATGATGATGATGAGACCACAAAAGAAGAACTCTTTGTCATGCTTGGGGATTGCAAGGGTGCTTTCAATGACTCTAGGAAGGAATGTAGGGGCTTGCGCAAGGATAAACAAAACCTTGAGCAAGAACTTATGAAGTTGAGGGCCTCTTATGAGAGTCTAAAGGTAGACCATAAGAAGCTAGAGATTGCTCACTCCAAGCTCGAAAAATCTCATTCTTCTCTAGTTGAGAAGCAAGAGAAAGAGCAATCACAAGTGGTGATCATAGAAAAGAAAAGTGTGTCTACATCATGTGATTCACTTGATGATTCAATTGTTGTTGCATCACTTGACCCTTCATGCTCTCATGCCTCTACCTCATCTAGTAGTGTTAGTCATTCATGTGATTCTACACTAGTAGTTGAGAATGAGTCTCTTAAGAAGGAAGTCAAGGAGCTCAATCACACCTTGGCTAAGGCTTATGGTGGTGAGGACCGCTTGCTTATGTGCTTGGGTAGCCAAAGAGCTTCTCTCTACAAAGAGGGATTGGGCTATAACCCCAAGAAAGGCAAGGCCGCTTTGCACCTCACAAGACTTGTTTTGTGAAGAACAATGGTAGCTATTGCAAGAGTTGCAAGCAAGTTGGTCATTTAGAGCATGCATGCAAGAACAAGAACACTAGTGCTTCCTCTTACAAGTTGAATGCTTCCTACATGCTTGTTAAGAGTGAGTGTGGTGTGAGTGCTAGATTCATTGGTACACCATGGATGAGCTCAAAGAAGAAAGCTATTTAGGTGCCAAAGACTCTAGTGACTAACCTTCAAGGACCCAAGCAAAAGTGGGTACCTAAAGCTTAATGTCTTCTTGTAGGTCAATTACAAAGCCGGAGGGAGGCATTGGGTGCTTGATAGTGGTGCATCAAATCATATGACCGGTGAAGATAGTATGTTCAAGTCACTTGACAAGAATGACAATGGTGGATTCAACTCCATCACATTTGGTGACAATAGCAAGGGTGATGTCATGGGGCTAGGAAAGGTTGCAATTTCCAATGACAAGGATCTCTCCAATGTGTTGCTAGTTGATACTTTGAACTTCAATCTTTTGTTGGTGGCACAATTGTGTGATTGTTGGCGGTCCTTAACTCAGATTTTTACCCGCCAACTATAGGTCGTTATGGGGGAAATAAATATTTTATATCACATATATCTTTACTATTGACCTAGTTCCACCCGTGCTTGGAAGAAATATTGTTTTGCAGAATATACACCAAGTACAAGAATTTTAGGAATAAAGTACGCTTTTCGGAAGCGTAAAACAAGCTCAAGAGCAAGTGGGCCATCCGGGGTCGAAATGGGCCAAAAGCACCGGCATGAATGCAACCCGGATGGCGGCCCAGCCCACCCGCCAAAGGCGGTCGGGCGCGCCACCCAGCGCGAGCGCGCAGGGCGCGCGCGCCCCTGCCCCCCGCCCAAAGTGGGCCCGGCCAAGGCGGCCGCTCCCTTTCCATCTGGGGGATTGACGGTTTCTTGGTGATTTTACACCACTACCCTAAAAACCACCTTCTCCGGGGGCTATAAATAAAGAGGAGAGGCCCCCATTGGAGCCATCTCTACACTTCTCACTTGTTCATTAGTCTTAGTATTAGTCATTTGGAGCTAGGCAAAGATACTTGGAGAGCTTGTCTCCAGGAGGAAAAGCTACACCTTTGGTATAAATCTATGGAGCGTTCTTCCTTAGTCAAGTTCTCATTATATTTATATAGTCGTGCATATGAACTAGAGTATAGTCTAGTACACGATATATTCTATGATCAAGAACTAGGCCATAGTTCTTGTGAGAGTTGTTCATCGTGTTCTACATTGTTCTTCATCGTTCGTGTGTTCTACTTGTTTAGATTAGATTGTAGAAGAGGAATAGCGGTTCGATGTGCCTTCGGGCTTGCCTATGTTCTAGCTCGTCCATCGTAGGGTGGGAGTCGGGGGATGTAGGTAGCTCCTTAGTATGCGGACATGGTGTCCGGATGCGAGGAACCTTCGGATATGTCGGCATGCCACGGTTGAGGTGGTAGGCGGCGGTGGTGACAGCCTGTCCGTCCTTTGTAATCCCCACGTTCGCATGTTGAGTAGGAGTTCGTAAATGCCGCCATCGACCGGGAGACTGGTTGCCGCGGTCTCCCCATGTTGAGTAGGGGGATGTAGGTAGCTCCTTAGTATGCGGACATGGTGTCCGGATGCGAGGAACCTTCGGATATGTCGGCATGCCACGGTTGAGGTGGTAGGCGGCGGGTGGTGACAGCCCTGTCGTCCGTCCTTTGTAATCCCCACGTTCGCATGTTGAGTAGGAGTTCGTAAATGCCGCCATCGCGGACCGGTTGCCGCGGTCTCCCCATATTCCTAGTCTATAGTCGAGTCTTGACTTGTATAACATGTGGAATTATTGTTCTAGTATTGACTATATAGGACCCGCCGCTCGCGTAGATTATTCTTTATTCTTTATTTTATCTTTATTCCTTTGAGGTTGCTCTAAGTGTGTGTCCACTATCCAAATTATCGTATGCTTACCACAGTATAGCACATTGGTCGGTTTCTCCTCATGCTAGATATTGTATTCATACCCATGCTGGAATACTTAACTCCCCCATGCCTTCCTTTGGGAAATTATAAATAACGATACCACGAATACTTCCGGGTGAAATCTTATGACGATAGATCCGTGCGCTTGCGGATATTTATCTATTAGGATGTGATCTATCTCCGGCAACACTCACGTAGTTGCTAGAACCAGTTTCTAGTAATTATGCCGAGTAAAGCCATTTAGCGTTTACGCGCATTTGTTATCGAATCGGGCTCTAAGTCTATTTTGGTAATGCGCTAAGAAATGCCAACAAGCATTTCCGGCGCCGTTGCCGGGGAAGGCATGGAAGTTAAGGATCTAGCAAGCATGGATATGCATACGATATATAAAATGAGAAACGACAATGTCTATACAGCTAACTTTGTGTTTTCTCCTGTTGTGGATGAAAACAGGATAGTGCGTGACGGTTTCTCCCGCTGGGATAACTACAACTCAAATCCGGAAGCACTCCTAAGGAGGAAGAGGACTCGTGCCTTCTCCTCTTCGCTCCGCCGGCAGAGAAACCAGTCACCACCGCACCTACTACGCCGCACTCCATGGCCAAGTCCTGCGCGAGTTCTTGTCCCAATGTTGCCAACGTGCCCACCGGGCCCATTTGTCAACGTAGGAGACAAGAGCCGAGCTCGGGACTGAGCTCATTACCATGGTGCAGGCAAGTCCATTCTGTGGACTGCCTAGTGAGGACGCCAACGCACATCTTCAGCGTTTCTTGGAGATATGCGACACCATCGTCATCAAGGATGTCGCACCTGATGCTATCAGACTCAGGCGCTTCCCTTTCTCCCTAGTGGGAAAGGCGAAGACCTAGTTCTACAAGGACAAGGCCGCTGTTGACACATGGAGCAAGTGCTCCACCGCGTTCCTCGCTAAATTCTTCCCCATGGGCAAAACCAATGCCCTGCGGGGAAGAATCGCCAACTTCCGACGAGAATTGGCTGGAACCCATCCCCGAGGCATGGGAGAGGCTCCGGGAGTACATCCGGGAATGCCCTCACCATGGGATGGAAAGTTGGCTGGTGCTCGTAGCTTCTACAATGGGTTAACACCCATGTCAAAGGGGCACACTGGGACGACGCAGGCGGTGGCGCCTTTCTATCATTAAGCGTTGACGGTGCTACGGCACCGATCAACAAAATGGTGGAAAACCAAGCTTGGGGGGAGGACCGCGCTCCCACCAAGGGGACAAAAAGGCATGCATACCGTGAAGGAGGCGGATATGCTTGCCGCAAAAATAGACCTACCTGAAGAAGATTGACGGTGGTGCCATCAATGATGCATCAATGCACCGTCTCGCATGCCGTGCGAGGTCCGTGGTGAATTTGGACACTCGGGAATGACTGCCCGAGACCCGTGAAGAGGCCGCCTACCTCAACAATGGGTTTCGCCGGCAACAAGGAGGAGGGAATGGCTGGAATAACCGGGTCCCGTCCTCCATTCCAAGGTAATTCGAATTACGCCTCCGGGTTTAATTCGAATCAACCTTCGTTGAAGGATCTGGTTTACGGCCAAGCCAAGATCAACGAAAATCTCACCAAAAAAATGATTCAAAACGACAAGATCTTGGAGAATATGAATAACAAGATAGAGCGCCTATCATCAGCGGTCAAGAACCAGCTGAGCTTCAATAAGATGATAGAGACCCAGCTCGCCCAGATTGCCGCAGCAATCCCGACAAACGCTGACACGAGCAGGATCCCGGGGCAACCCGAGGTCCCGCCCGAGTCAGTAAACATGGTCGCAACAGGGTTTGGTCACCCCTGTTAAGCCAAGCAAGCTTGAAAAAAAAATAAGAGCACCGACAAAAGCAGGTCGGTAAGTATTTTCTTGCTACTCGAAAAAAAAAAGAAAAGAGAGTAGATGAAAAAAAAAGAAGGAATAAAATAAAACTTCTTCTCGAAAAAAAGAGAGCGAAGATTTTATTTTAGAAAAAAAAAAATTTTTGAATGGCGGGGGCAAAATCACCAACGGCTAGCGCCAAGGGCTAGCCGTTGGCGCCCGATTGCCAAAGCGGGCTTAGCGCCCGCGGGGCGCGCGCGCGCCCCGAGGCGCGCCGTGCCGCCCCTGCGAGGTGGGGCCACGCCGCGCCCAACGGCTCTTAGCCGTTGCCCCTCCCATCCATGCGGTGATCCGGCTATAAAAGGAGGGGGTGGCCGGGGTGCTCAACCACCTCCATTTCTCACACTCTCACTCTCTCCCACCTCCACTCTCCACACAACAACCTTTCACAAGCAACCTTTGAGCAAGAGAGCAAGAGTTGGAGCTAGTCTCGGGTGTGGAGAATCAACTTCCACTAGTTCTTTCGCACCCGAGAGCTAGCCACCGGCATAGTCCGCCATGAGCGACTACAGTTCGTGGGGGTACGGTGAGGCTTCGAGCTCTCACCAAGGTGCCCCCTACGAACCCGAGGTAGCCGAGGAGACGGCGCCGCAACTCCCGAGCCCGGGGATCAACGCGGTCGACGCCCGTACCTCGACTGGAGGGAGAGCAGAGCTGCAGAGGTACCATCGCCTCAAGGATCGGCTCTTCAACCACACGATGATCTATGACGCCAACCTCATCGAGAAGATAGGTATGGACACCGACTTCGACACCGTCTGGAAGGCGGTTGGTTGGGAAAACTTCAAGCCCATCGATGAGCAAGGTTCGCGTCTCTTGACCATCCGGTTTTCTTTGCACACTTGATTATGATGATGAGCGTATTTTCTTCCGTTTATTTGGCACGGATTATTCTCTTACTTGGGGGGAACTCGCTCATCGTCTAGGCTTTCACTACAAATGTGCAGTTAAGCTAGATGCATCTATCCCTGGTTTTGATCGTAATTCTTTTCGGGAAAAGATCTCGGGTAGGGTAGAAGTTGGACCTTTCAAACCCCTGAACACTCAGATCCAACACCCTACCATTAGACTCATGCATCGCTGGATTTCCATGTCTTTGTTTCCGCCGGCAAAATTAGATGGGTGCATTCGGTAGAACTTAAGCTTCTTTATGCCATAGTCCACAAGTTCAAGGTCGCTCTGTGAAGGAGATGTGCCTTCACGGCTAGACATGGTTAAGAAATCTTATGCTATCGATTGCACCTCTATTGTTACTCGCATTGCCAATGCCATAGGAGCACTAGATGGTAACGATGTTGAGTACATTCCCCTTGATCGGCCGATTTGTGATTTACGTACCCTAACCCGGGGACACACCTTGAAGGCGATGGGAAAAATCATATCTGTTTCTTCTTTGCCGGTTATGTAAATAAGATTCGGTTACCTAACCCAAATCTCTATTTATATAAGCGTGATGTGCTCACCTTTGATTTGAAGACTCCGAGAAGAAGCACGCGGGGAAGAACGGATCCGAGAGCCACTAGAGGAGGAGCTGGGAGGCTTATGCACGCCTCGACTCCCGCTCGGCTAGATGCTCTGTGCAGCCTCCCGACGGTATGACTATGGTGGATGGGAGGCCTACCGGGCTACGCAGCTACTCGGGATGGGAGCGGTACCCCGGCACGCCTCAGACCGGCGAGAGGGCATGGCCCGAGGTAGGGGCCGACGAGTGGGAGCGGCGAGAGGCAGTACACGTCGACTCGCCACCACCCGGAAGCGGGGAGCCGACGTTGGCCTCAATCAACGCCCGCGTTGGACGGCTGCGAGATCCGGACGAACGACATCGGAACACCCTAGGTGGTTTCATGCGATCGGCTTGACCCGGTGGCGGCGAGCGCGCGGTTCGGGCGGAGGTTCGACGATCTTGCCGAGCACCTCCGCATCCAGCGGGGAGGAGCGAGAGGGCCTCGGGAGGTCCCATGGGTACAACCCTGGGCCATGAGTTTCGGGATAAGCTTGGGGAGGACCCCATTGAGGTTTTGCATTGCATATTTAATTTCTAGCAATTTAATTTTTATTAGCATGTTTAAATTCAAGTTTCTTGCATTGGAAAATTCAAAAAAAAATAATATTTACTTTTATAATTCCATTCCATATATGTGCTATGAAATGTTTAGTTCCACCCATGTTGAAATGATTGGTTTGCTGTTTTATGTCTCGTTTGTACTTGTCTAGAATAGAGTTTTCTCTAATATTTGGGTTTATTGGCTTTACTTTATCATGCTCTAGAAACTTGATTTAGTGGGTTGCATACAATTACTCTCATCTAGGTTATTGCGCGATATGATATAGTGACTTAGACCACAAAGACAATGAAACGTCCCTTGAGAAAACTCGATGTCGAGTCTTTTGTTTCAAAAATCTTCAAAAACAATAGTTCCTCGGTGATCGCGGAATACCCACCGAGCCATATGATCTATCCATAGAAAAAGAACCTTCATGTCTTGCTTGTTCGTACATTGAGTTCGGTCGGATTGTTACCGACGTGAGATCATGACTCTACACCCATGATTGAGATCCACTTGCACCCACCAAATAAAAGCCAACTCTTACACCGAGAGTTGCGCACAACATGCACCCATCCACCATCCGCCGGCTCATACCGAGAGTCGCACATCATTTTGCCGACCCTTACCCCGAGGATCGCGCACCCTCTCTCTTGTAGTTTGCAAAAAATTTCTCCATGCATCGTTCATCATGACATCTCTCTCCATCAATAAATTTTTGGGCTATGTTCTTAGTCAAAAAAAAAGAGAGTGAAAAAAAATAAAAATGAGAGATTGTTTTAGTAGACAAACGGAAAAATCTTAGAACCCCGTTCAAAAAAAAAATTGAAAAAGTAAATATAGATGTTCTTTGGTATCCCATCTTTTCTTCATCACATTCATCAATAAAAGAGAGCATGTCATGATGCATGGAGACCCAAAAATACCACAAAAAAATTAGGAATCATCTTTTATTCCATCCACACACTTGCACATCTCAATCATAGTGTATAGCTTAATCTCCGTAAGGTTCAATCCTTGACCTTACAACATATATGATACAAGTATGCCCACTTACATACCTACCTAAAACTCCACTCTCAGCTTTAGTGGTAGGAAGAAGGCAACTTGAAAAAGCCTTTGGTGAGGTCACTATACACTTTTGAGCGATCGAGTGGGTCATTTGAGGAACTTGGTTTATTTATAAAAACTTACAAAACCTTCGGACTGAAAGTTGATCTTGGGACGAATGAAAAGCACCGGTCTTTGGAACTGTTCTATTTTGCAATCGCCTAAGACTTGAGAAAAATTAGAAGCCCCACTCCATCAGGAATCATAGAGTAGATACAATTGCCGATTTATCCAAATAGCAAGAGAACGCTCTCTTCTAGCTTGTACACTTGAGACATAATCGGCATCGTAGCAACCCACGATCAACAACCCAAAGCAAAGACTTGCTCGGGACGAGCAAGGGGTAAGCTTGGGGGATCTTGTTGGCGGTCCTTAACTCATTTTTACCCGCCAACTATAGGTCGTTATGGGGGAAATAAATATTTTATATCACATATATCTTTACTATTGACCTAGTTCCACCCGTGCTTGGAAGAAATATTGTTTTGCTGAATATATACCAAGTACAAGAATTTCCGGAATAAAAGTACGCTTTTCGGGAAGCATAAAACAAGCTCAAGAGCAAGTGGGCCATCAGGGTCGAAATGGGCCAAAAGCACCGGCATGAATGCAACCCGGATGGCGGCCCGAGCCCACTCCGCCAAAGGCGGTCGGGGGCGCCACCCGCGCGATGGCCGCACAGGGCGCGCGACCAGCCCCCGCCAGTGGGCCCGGCCAAGGCGGTTCGCCCCTTTCCATGCAGGGATTGACGGTTTCACTTGGTGATTTTACACCACTACCCCCGAACCACCTTTCAGGGGCTATAAATAAGAGGAGAGGCCCCCCACCTTCACAGACACCATTTGGAGCCATCTCTACACTTCTCACTTGTTCATTAGTCTTAGTATTAGTCATTTGGAGCTAGACAAAGATACTTAGAGAGCTTGTCTCCAGGAGGAAAAGCTACACCTTTGGTATAAATCTATGGAGCATTCTTCCTTAGTCAAGTTCTCATTATATTTATATAGTCGTGCATATGAACTAGAGTATAGTCTAGTACACGATATATTCTATGATCAAGAACTAGGCCATAGTTCTTGTGAGAGTTGTTCATCGTGTTCTACATTGTTCTTCATCGTTCGTGTGTTCTACTTGTTTAGATTAGATTGTAGAAGAGGAATAGCGGTTCGATGTGCCTTCGGGCTTGCCTATGTTCTAGCTCGTCCATCCGTAGGGTGGGAGTCAGGGGGAGATGTAGGTAGCTCCTTAGTATGCGGACATGGTGTCCGGATGCGAGGAACCTTCGGATATGTCGGCATGCCACGGTTGAGGTGGTAGGCGGCAGGTGGTAACACCCTGTCCGTCCTTTGTAATCCCCCACGTTCGCATGTTGAGTAGGAGTTCGTAAATGCCGCCATCGGTGCGGACCCGGTTGCCGCGGTCTCCCATATTCCTAGTCTATAGTCGAGTCTTGACTTGTATAACATGTGGAATTAGCTGTTCTAGTATTGACTATATAGGACACACTTTTGCTCCGCGTAGATTATTCTTTATTCTTTATTTTATCTTTATTCCTTTGAGGTTGCTCTAAGTGTGTGTCCACTATCCAAATTATCGTATGCTTACCCCTTTTTGTATAGCACATTGGTCGGTTTCTCCTCATGCTAGATATTGTATTCATACCCATGCTAGAATACTTAACTACCCCATGCCTTCCTTTGGGAAATTATAAATAACGATACCCCGAATACTTCGGGTGAAATCTTTGACGATAGATCCGTGCGCTTGCGGATATTTATCTATTAGGATGTGATCTATCTACGGCAACACTCGCGTAGTTGCTAGAACCAGTTTCTAGTAATTATGCCGAGTAAAGCCATTTAGCGTTTCTGGCGCTGTTATCAGAAACGGGCTCTAAGTCTATTTTGGTAATCGCGCTAAGAAATGCCAACAGTGATCTTGGCTACAAGTGCATTTTTGATGACAAGCATGTTGAGGTGGTGAGTAAGGATCATGCAAATATCATCTTCAAGGGATTTAGGCATGGAAGCTTGTACTTGGTTGATTTCAATGCTAGTGAAGCTCAACTTTCATCATGTTTGATTGGCAAGTCAAGCAAGGGATGGTTATGGCATAGGCACCTAGGACATGTTGGCATGAAGCAATTGAACAAGTTGGTGAAGCATGATCTAGTGAGAGGCTTGCATGATGTCACATTTGAGAAGGATAGGCCTTGTAGTGCATGTCAAGCCGGCAAGCAACATGGGAACTCACATCCCAAGAAGAATGAGATGTCAACTTCAAGAGCATTTGAGTTGTTGCACATGGACTTGTTTGGCCCAACTCACTATACATCAATTTGGGGCAACAAGTATGGATTTGTGATTGTGGATGACTACACAAGATACACATGGGTGTTCTTTCTCTATGACAAGAGTGAAGTCTATGATCTATTCAAGTCTTTTGTCAAGAGGGTGCAAATGAGTTTGACACTACCATCAAGAAGATTAGAAGTGACAATGGGAGTGAATTCAAGAACACAAGAGTTGAAGAGTTGTGTGATGAGCTTGGAATTGTGCATCAATTCTCACCAACCTACACTCCCGATCCAATGGTGTAGTTGAGAGGAAGAATAGGACCTTGATTGAGATGGCAAGAACTATGCTACTTGAGTACAATGTGAGTGAAAAGTTTTGGAGTGATGCCATCAACACGGCTTGCTACTATAGCAACCGCCTCATTGCCATGGGAAGTTAGAGAAGACTCCATATGAAATCTTGAATGGAAGGAAGCCCAACATTGCTTACTTAGGGTCTTTGGTTGCAAGCGCTACATTCTCAAGAAGGGGCAAAGAGTTGGAAAGTTTGACAAGAGATGTGATGAGGGATTTCTTCTTGGGTACTCTACTTCTAGCAAGGCTTATAGAGTGTGGAACTTGGCTAGTGGGCTAGTTGAAGAGGTTCATGATGTTGAATTTGATGAAACCCAAGGCTCTCAAAGTGAAGATCAAAATCAAGATGATGTGGGTGGAGATCAATTGAGCAATGCAATGAGACTGCAATGAGACACATGGACATTGGTGACATTAGGCCGAGGCAAGTGGATGATGGTGATGAGGTGCAAGTGCCAACTCAAGTTGTGATTGATGACTCCAATGAGGCAAGCACAAGTGGTACTCAACATCAAGATCAAGATCAAGGTCAAGCAAGCAATGCAAATGAGCTAGTTCTTCAACCTTCAAACATTGCAAGAGATCATCCTCTAGATCATATCATTGGTGACATTCAAAGAGGTCTACAAACAAGATCAAGATTGGCTAGCATATGTGAGCACTACTCCTTTGTGTCATTCATTGAGCCAACTAAGATTGATGAAGGCATTGTATGATTTGAAGCAAGCTCCAAGGGCATGGTATGAAAGATTGAGGGATTTTCTCATCTCCAAAGGCTTCAAGATGGGCAAAGTTGACACCACTCTCTTCACCAAGAAGATAGAAGATGAGTTGTTTGTGTTGCAAATCTATGTGGATGATATCATCTTTGGATCAACAAATCAATTCTTTTGTGAAGAGTTTGCTAAGATGATGGCTAGTGAGTTTTAAATGTCAATGCTTGGAGAGTTGAGCTACTTTCTTGGTCTTCAAATCAAGCAAATGAAGAATGGCACCTTTGTGAGTCAAGGAAAGTACATCAAGGACATGATCAAGAAGTTTGGGTTGCAAGATGCTAAGGCCATTAGCACACCAATGGGAACCAATGGTGGCTTGGACATTGATGATAGTGGCAAGATGATTGAGCAAAAGCTATATAAATCAATGATTGGAAGCTTGCTATATGTGACCGCTTCAAGGCCGGATGTCATGTTTAGTGTGTGCATGTGTGCAAGATTTCAAGCTTCTCCAAGAGAGAGTCACTTGACGGCAACCAAGAGGGTGTTGAGATACTTGAAGGGCACTCAAGATGTTGGTCTATGGTATCCCAAGGGGTCAAGCTTTGAGTTGATTGGATACTCCGACTCCGACTATGCCGGTTGCAAGATTGATAGGAAGAGCACAAGTGGAACATGCCAAGTGCTAGGAAGATCTCTAGTGTCATGGTCTTCAAAGAAGCAAAATAGTGTGGCACTTTCCACCCGAAGCCGAATATATTAGTGCGGGAATTGTTGTGCACAATTGCTATGGATGAAAGCCACCTTGAAGGACTATGGAATCAAATTCAAGCAAGTGCCTTTGTTTTGTGACAATGAAAGTGCAATCAAGATGACAAACAATCCGGTTCAACATTCAATAACCAAGCATATTGATGTGAGGCACCACTTCATTAGATATCATCAACAAAAGGGAGATGTGATCATTGAAAGCATTGGCACCGATGATCAACTAGCCGACATATTCACCAAGCCTCTTGATGAGAAAAGATATGCAAGTTGAGGAATGAGTTGAACATACTTAGCTTCTCCAACAAGGATTGATGCACCCCCCATATATGACATGCCTCTCCTCCAACATAGCAAGGTAAAGTTGGTTGTTGCATCTCATGCATCCTTTGCTAGTTGTGTAGACATGTATACATGTGCATCTTGCTAGGCTCATTCATTGCAAATCAAATGAATTTGAAGGATGTATGGCACCACTATTGTTTATATGCTTGATTTGATCTAGTGGTGGCATATGACTTGTTTGTGAGCTTGTGAACCTAGCGTTGAATTTTTAGCACTTGCTCATGATGTGTATCTCAACATGGTCAAGATAATCCTTATTCTTATGAGGTGTGAAGAAGCTTGCCCTTGGTTCAAACCGAGATACATTTTCTAGGCATGTGGTTTAGATTTGGCCATAGTTGATTGACTTGTTTCTCTCATCTTATACACCCTTGTTGGTGATTGTTGACAAAGGGGGAGAAAGAAGTCACAAAGAGCAATGGAAGGGGATCAATTTTTATGATATGACCCAACCATGAGCACACACATAGGAGGAGCAAGCTCATAGACTATTTGTTGCATATTGTGTGTGCATACATGATGATATGGAGCATTGCAAGCTAAATTCAATATTCATGCTTGTTTGGTGTATTGCTAGTATAGAACTTGATTGATGAAATGAAGTACTAGCATGCATAGGTGGTTTCTAGACATAGAGTTTCTCTTGTTCAAAGTACCTTGTTTATAATGTGATCTCATGAGGTATTTTTGAGTTTTGATGATGTCTAGATTCCCATGGTGCTAAGTAAGGTTTATTATCGCACTCCGATTGGTATCACGCTTCAAAGGTCAATTCTATAAACCTTAGTACCATTTTGGTTGTGGTAACTCTCACACAAGTTTCATCTATGCATGTGTGCTTGAAAATCGACCAAACATTTGATGCACACATGTAGGGGAGCTACCACTACCAAAACCGGAATTGAAATGCTTGTCCAATCCAAGATTCATGATCAAAATGTCTTGGGCAAGCAATTCAATTTCATATTGAATTCAATTTCCATATCTTTTGTAACAACTCCAGTTTTTGTCTTAATAAATCTTGCATCTTCATGAGCATAATCATCCCATAAGCATCTCATGCTCATAATTACCTGAATTGCTTGATGCTTGTTTCCTTGTGGTTAAATAGATTTATTCGTTATATATATGCATTAAGTAGTTTTCAAACTTTTCAAAAAAAGCCCGTTTACATTGCTCGATCAAGTTGGACCCTTAATAGAGTTTTAGAGCAAATTATTTGGAGAAACTTTTGTTTTTACACCAAGCCATGAAAATGGGGCTAAGGCTTTCAAAAAGGACAAAACAGCGAGGGAAAAATATTGGAAATTAATGTTTTTATAATTATAATTTGACCCTAATTCACATTTTCAAAACTAGGCCGAATTAGCAAAAACTTCCAACATGAAAAGTATTCTACTCATCAAATGGAGAAACTTTCATGTTTTAAGTTTTTTCAGTTCGGCACCGTTTGGGAGTTATCGCTGGTCAAACTTTTCAAGTCGAGACAAAACGGGTGGGCCCCACCTGTCATCTCCTTCCCCTCTTCTCCTCTGCTTCCCGTGACAGAGAGCGCAGCGACGCCCGCCGGGCCGCCGCTTTGCTGCCCTGCCCCCTCGCGGCCCGCTGCGCGCCCGCCGCCCGCCGCGTCCACCGCGTCACGCACGCCACGACACGGCGCGGGCACTCAAGTGCCCAGCGCCCGCCTGCCGCTCGCCAGCAACGCGCGTCGCGTCGCACCGCATCGGGCCGGCCCCCGTCGGTCGCGCCGTCCACACCCGCGCCACGAGCAAAACGACGCGACTGCACCGGGCACGCGCACGAGTACTTGAGCACCCCGCGCGCCGCCGCCCGCTTCGCCTGCATCGGCTGCGGCGCCGAGCGCCCGGTCTCATCGCCATCGCGTCGCGTCCGCCTCCGCACACCCGTGACTCCTCCGGCCGGGTGGAGAGCGACGAGGCCGCCTTATAAGCGCCTCGCTCGCCCGCTCGCCGCCGCCCGCTCCTCCCTTTCTTCTTCCCGGCCGAGCGGCCGCGCACCAGCCCGCCATGCCGCCAAGTGGAGCGCCGCCGCCTAGCCGTCGGTCCGCCCGCCATTTGTTCAATTGATAGCGCCATCGGCTTCGCAACGCCGCCCGCACCTCCTCCACCTCCCAGCCTTCGACAGCGCCGCCGGTGCCGCTAACGGCAGCGTCGCCCCGCCCACAGCGCCCCCGCCGGCTCGCGTGCCGGTGCCACCAGGCCGCCCGGGCCGAAGCTGCGGGTACCCCGGGCGGGTGCGCGGGACCCCGCGATGCTCCGCCGCCTCCTAGTGGCCGCCGGCGAGGCCCACACCCGCCGGACGGCGAGAGCCGCCGCCTCTCTGTTCTTCCCGAGCCAAGGACCTCGCGCCTAGAATTAGATAAAGGTGAGGGTGGTGCGCAAGATTACCGCACACTGGGACTTTCGGATCGGGGCCTATGCGATTACGGATAAGATCGGGGGCTTTTATGTAAAGCGTCTGTCCTATTACGATATTAGAAAAGGATTTCGAAATTGGAAAAAGGTTTAGAAATTCATATCTTGATGAATATTGGTCTAATGAGGGTGACTCAACTTGCAGTATTTTTCTTATTGGATGAGCTATGCCTAGAAAATATGAGATGCCATGTTTGCTGTGCTTTTATATTGAGTTTAGAATTAATTCTTGAATTACTATTAATCTTTAAAAATGCATAGTAAATCGAAGGTTGCTCGAAAAATGTGATTCTTGTTTTGTTAGTCTTCTTATGTGGTGCGCTGTCCAGGATAAATGTATCATGCATGCTTCCTGTGTAGATTTATAGAGTTGTAGTTCAAGTGTGATCTAGGGGCAATTCTTGAGATAATTCATAAATGATTTATAGATGTCTAGTTTAGAGTTGATACTTTTTGTAGGCTTATTCTATGTCATAATGTACCTCTGTGTATGGTTGGTTTCATTGTTTGATCAAGTTGGTAGTACAAAGTATTTATAGGTCCTTGGTTTGGGGCTGCCATGTCATTTTTGTGTAGGCCAGTAGGATTATCCCATTGGGGTGAAACTTGGGTGATGCACTGGTATTACCATGTTTTATCCACTGTAATTTTTATAGGATTTTAGGATGTATGTAGCTATGGGTTGCTGTTCAACCTATAGGTGGTTAATTTAGAGTCGATTCAAGATGCCATGCCTAACCTAATGATAAGTTGGTTTTCTGGTTAACTTATCTAAAGATGATAGTTAGTGTATTAGCTTATGCATCTATTGCTAAAGTTTCATGATCATTGCATGAATGGTTTAGGCGTTATGAGTGTGACAAGATGGTCACGCGGTGCGGTTTAGTGGCTGTTTTCCAGAATCAGTCCTGATGTTCTGTGTTTTAGGTGTAGTTAACCTGGGAATCAGTTTGTGATGTCTTCATATGTTTGATGGAGAATTTCATAAGCTTTCCAGAATGTCCTCATTCATACCCGTAGGGTCTATGGTTATTTATTTATGATTTATTTACTGACCTGTTAGTTATATGGTTAGGATGATTATGTGTGAGTGTAGTCTCTTTGGCTTTACTGACTTGTTTGCGGATGATAGTAGAAAGGGATGTCGTACTAGGATTACATTGTTGTAGTAGAAAAAGTAGTAGATGACATGTGCTTATGGTACACGTTCTTGGATGATGTTGACTACCTTGTAGAAAGAATAAGCAAGCACGCATTCGCATGATCATACCATGTGTATTCTTAGTATTCATACATGCACCCACATCATACGGGATCGCTAGGAGAGCGAACGTGACGTGGGTTAAGGATCCAAAGGAGGAGTCACCAAGGGGAACCACGGCACGTGAGGTGATCGAGAACCGGGAACCGGACGTGGAGTGATCAAGTCTTTGGGAGCTTCAACATTGATCGTATTAGGAAGGCAAGCCCGGAGCATTTCTCCTACGGTTTGCAAAATGATTTACTTTGCGTCCTTTATTGTTTATGATGCATTAAGTTTATAGGCTTTACTTGGAACCGTTACTGCATTATGAGTACCTTGATCCACCTGAATACCGTTACCCCTCTTTAGGTTCGGGATCGTTCATATGCTTAGCCTTTGCTTAATTAGATCGGTAGAAGACGGGTGATTGACCCTCATCCGCGAGGTAGGTGGTTACTACCCTTTGGTTGATATTATGGAGGTTGGTTAGAGAACATAACCATGTGGCCTTGATAAATCACGACTAGTCGGAGTTTGTGGTGTGTTAGACCATGGAAACTCCGCGATGTCACTTAATGGGACTATGGCTTTGTACGTCCTCGGATCATGTTGAACAATGCCTCACGGATATTTGGAAGGATGCGATCATCCGGCCAAGCGAAGCCTTGAGGATGTTTGGGCCGGTATTTCAACGGAGTTGAGTGTGTTGCCCACGGGCGCGGTATTAAAGCCGGTGGCCGGTCGCGCCGGAGAGACCACAGTAGCCGGGCATGCCCTGGTTGCAACCGTATTCGTTGAAATCCGTGTTTCCACCGAATAGACCAAGGTGATCTAATCGACTCCGACGGGAGACGTGTGGTTTGTGTGAGGAATACCCGTAATTTGGTTTGCAATCGATTATAATCGCCATCGTTCTGGACGGTGAACACTTGACCGAGCAAGCGGCACTTGCCGCAAATCATTGTGAAAAATAGGATGGTTATGGTTCTATGTTGTTGATCTTTGGTATGCTCAACCTGAAGGATAGGATAGCATTGTTTGCTCATACCACTGGAGTTGGAGTAGTTCGGGTGCTAATCTAGTGATGTCGGGATCCAACCTAAAAGATGATAAGCTAGAGAGTCTTTTATCACTAAATGATTATTTAATAAGCTCATCTTTTATCGCAAGTTTAAATGAGTCGGCTATCCCACTTATAAAGCTTTGCATACTCCTTGGTGTCACTTTATTTTTGGTTTATGACGGGTAAGTCTAGGTGAGTACCTTCTTGTACTCGGGGTTTTATTCCACTTGTTGCGAGATCATAAGACCTTTCTTTGTGGCAACAAGATGGACACAGTATCCCACTACGGGAGGATTAGACCTTGGGCAAGGTCAACTCTTATATCTCGAGACCTCTATGCTTTTCTTGGATTTGATGATGGACCAGGCACTATTTTTAACTAAGTGTGCGTTTGTAAAACAACACTTTATCTTGCTTCCGCATTTTGTTTCCAACTTGATATTGTAATAACTATTTTCGCAACTCCGATGTAATCAACTACTTGCGAACTTATGTATTACTATGGACGGTATTATGTTGAACTTAATTCGGTGCTGATTGTATTGTGGAAAGTTTGAAATCCTTCGTGGTTTCACGGACTACCGGGTTGATATAAGCGTCATGTGCTAATTGAGTTGCTTAAGCGACATCATTAGTACATTATGTTTATATTAATTAGTCGGTTCTATTCTATTAGCATCGGGCTGGTTCAACGTATTGCTTGTTCATAAGTATATTTAAAAAAAAAAGAATTTGTTTTATAAACAGTAATTACGAACTTATAGCCACTTAATCTCATATATAGGCTTTTCAAAAGTGTGTGGTTTTGAAAATCTATATATGTGCCTTGACTTGATCATATCCTATATGCCCAATTAAGGACTTCGGGTGGCTTATATCGGTACTAAGCGGGGATTCCGCATCATATTTGCTATTTGTCGTGCTCATACACGACGGATATGTATGAGGGCCATTCACTTGAATGGTTATGTATGGATCAATTTGCCCCTACGCCAAGGTAAGATTGGTTCGCCGCTAAGGTAAGTGTGAGTTGTGAGAGCATGATCGGACGCAATGCCGATCTAGGGGAGTGCTTATTGGTCTTTGGATTATATACATGTCCACACATGTTTATAAGAAGGTACCCATGTGAGGTGTCGTCTTCTGATGACTTGTTGGGTAGTATGCACTCGGGAATGGGTGCAAGTAATCGGAGATTTCACCTTGTTCGGAAGGTGCGTGGATTTTTACGTCGCTTGCATTCATTGGGATATTGGGCTGAAATGAATTTTCTGCAGGTACACTAACTACGCAAGATCGTGTAGCCCGACTAGTTTATGCTATATGAGAGCACGTTGGTATGCCACCGTTTAAAACGCTAGAATTTAGTATTTTCTAGGTTTGTGAGGACGTACGGAACGTGCATGCATCATGGCACATAATCATTTCATGGCAACTGCATTATTTCTTCCCTTATAAAAGAATGATTCTCTCTTTCGATAAAAGTTCCCAACTTAATCTCCTCTCATGAGAGTTGTGAATCGGTTGGACAGATGGCAAGAATGAAGCGCATCAAATCCAAGTCAACCAAGGGAAAAGTTTTGCATCAGCAGCTTGCCACCCGTGAGCCACGTGGTGCCAAGAAGTTTCTAAAAGAATATGGAATGCCTTCCTTGCTATGGCGAATTCTGCACTCAGTGGGCTAAGGCTATCCCTTGGGTAAAGAACCTCGCTATCAGTAGAGTAAGGAGTTTGGAGAGTCGGCGTATGAGTTTGCTTCTGTTGAAGTGGTAATTCCCGCCAAGAGTGAAGGAGCGTCACTTTGGTGTGGACGTCGATTCATTGCTCGAGGTAGGAATCCTCGGGAAGGTGCAAATGTGGTTGCATACAAGGCACTACGGGATTTGCTCAAAGGATGCCCGAGAAGAGGTTGCTCGTGCCCTTTGCGAGTGTGTTTCCTAGAGGGTGACCCATACCATGTTGTGTGGCATCGGCTTAGTGAGGCGCATTTGTCGGTGGTAAAGATGGGAGAACAGCAATGGTCCTGCTAGTAGCGCAATGTTTGCTATGATGAAGAGTTACTCCTGCCTGGAGAATGCATTGGAATCCCTTAATCGTGAGCTCATCTATGTCACCTCATTTAAGCGAGAGATGAAGAAAGAATATGAAGAGGGAGTTGAAAGACTGACCAAATTGCTTGAGCAGATGACACTATCCAAGGATCAGGCCATCCAAAGAGAAAATGCTGCTTTGTTCATGAGACCTTTGTGGCACAAAGTCGGTTTCGAGGAGTTGCTTGCCCTACTTGGTCGGTGGCAACAAGCCTTTGGTATAGTTGAGCGACAACGGAATGAAGCTTGGAATGAGGATTACCGTGCGAGGAGCAAGTGCTTGCATTAGAGGTCATCAATGGTGCTTTGCAAGGAGAACTACAACGGGTCTACAACCGGCTTCACCCCAATTCTCTTGGTGTGGATGAGGAAGGACTTCGAGATAGTGCCCAACATTGATAGTGCGAATACCGGAAATGCGAGAAGTGTTGAGGACATGGACCATGACCATGAGGAGTAAGCTTGATGAGAAGTCTTTAGTAAGAATGTTATGTTTTCTTTGGAGCAGACCTATTGTAATGAGTGTACTCCTAAGCGAGATGGTACAATGGTTATGGGGTTAGTGATTATGAATCCCTTAGCGTGTTATGGCGATGTGTTTGTCCGTGTAGCTGCAAGAACAAGTTTCATGTGTCATGCATTTTGGACATCAAAATTCGGTCGTTGGTCAAATTTGTATTCTATCCTCGTCCATGTAAATTCACTTCTATTCCTCTCGGTCTATAATGATATGTGACATTGGTTTCTTGTTGTCACATGCCTAGACCAATTGTTAAGTGAATATTGTTATTAATCATCACTTGGGAACGACGCGATAATAGTATGAAGCACATGCTATGTCGTTCAAAAATATTCCTTGCTATCCTCCATTTTAAAATTCTCGGTAATTCCTTTACCTTGTCTTGTGCACGAGTTTAGTTGTACAAGATATCATATATAATTCAATTATCTAGCGAATTATTCTATTGGTCATAGTCATGGCAATATTGTCTCGGTTAATAAGTTACCGTGCCGCGACAAGAACCTAGACCATTTCGGTGGACGCACCTAGATGGATTACTAGGGGTACGCGGGTATTGTAATTATTAATCATGATCCATTGTTTCGTCTAAGCCAAGACAACATCTTTGCCATAAAACCTCCCTTGAATATTTGTTTATGCATATCCTTGTTAATGCAATCCACCCACATTCAAATCGCGCCATGATATTATGACAACAGGTTGCTACAAATTGATGTAGTTGACCTTTTCTTGTTACCTTGCGTCCTTGTGACTATCCTTCGTATATCTCACTTTTGCCTTGCACGTAATGCCTATTCGTGCGAGAATGCCTTCAATCATGTGGAATTGCATTTCAAACGCAAGATTTGTAATGGAGTCTGATTAATGATTGATGGTGCCGCGACTTAAACCGAGAGCACGTGGCTGCGAGACACATGGATGTGCTGCTCGGCACGCGGCAGTATCACGATTGTTGATCTCGACTTTGTCGATCGTAGATTGCCTCGAGGTGTCGTTTTGCGTGAACCTACCTTGATTTCCTCTCGATATTCATCATCCAATCTCTTATGATATTTTCCCCAAAGAGCAAAATCAGGCAAATCAAAGAGAATGAGATCGTTTTCGTAAGACTCATCGGACCACAAGAGGTGGTAGACAAAGGACTATATCGTGTGTTTGTCGATCAAGAGAATGGTTCCCTATTCCATGGTACTCCTCTCAAGAGGACCGAGAATTCCTATACTTCTATTAGGTATTCTAAGGCCTTGTGGAGTATTCATGCTTTATGGGAGACAATGAAGGAAATTCTTCGGACAAAAACTTCTTATAAACGGATTATGGCAGCAATTTTTGGGTACGCATCGGTCATGAGCTCAAGCGTCATGATGTCGGATTCAGCTATGCATTGGGTACGCCCCGTACAAGTGCTTGAGTATAATCTTGGATTTACCAAAATACAGTTCTGCTTTGAGTATCAAACAAAAGTCGTTTGAATATGAGAATTTGGTTCAGTAGAGACAACACTCTGAAAGAAAGATTGGCACGTTTATTATTGGAAGGAATGTTGTGGGATAATAAAAACTCAACGATTCCCTGCTTCGAGAGCATGGCTTATAAAAAGGAATTGGTAATCGTAAGTCTTTGATAAAGAATCTATTTCATGTTATCGGTGTTTGCTCGATAGAGATGTAACTTGTTGATTGCTATGGAATTAGAGAATCATTGGCCTAAGAATTTTGATTTTTACATGAGATGATCTGGATGTCTTTGACCTAAGAACTTTGACTTCTACGTGCAAAAGAGTGGAATTCTTGGCCTTGGTTCATATTAGCATACATTATCTTGTGCTCTTATGTATGATTATGTCGAGTTGAACTCACCCCAAGGAATCCAACGGATGATGCCCAATTCAGAGCTTGTCTTTTGTTCACACAATTCCTTGGTGATATTGTAGAAAGTATTGCAGATGCTATTCCTATTGACATGACAAACTTGATTTGGATTTAACTTGCTGAGATGTGCAAACCTCGCCTTGACTCCGCTTCGTAGTGGTAAAATCTCTAAGGGTTGAAGCACCATTTGATGTATTTGATGATGTGAGTAGCGATTCTCTCACCTTAAACCCTTTGATGCCTCCAATAGGGTAATTGTTGGTTACGCCTCGCGATAACCCCTTACTTTGTGTAGTAATTTTGGGGTTTAATGAGAAGGTATATCGTACTATTCCTGTCATCTTCCTACTTCAGATTAGGAAAAAGGATTTGACATCAGATTAGAAGAATGGGATAAGTAGAAGAATGTCCTCTAATGGTCTTGGAAGTGGAAACATGAATATGTGGACAACTGGAATGGTCACAAACAAGTCAACGAGAAGAGAACCGTTGCAACCCTAGGGGACCCACTTGTGCTTGTGTTCGCGTGATCGCCGCACTCGCAAAGACCCGCACGGGGTACTCTCCTTTATCGTCGCCGGTCGGCTCTCGCGCCTCGTCCTCGTTCCGTGCCGGACCCTCCTCTCCTTTCGCGGCTTCAAAAAGGCGATCGCTCGCCCGCCTCCTAGCCGAGCGAATCTATTCTCTCCTCTATCTTCTTCTCGCCGTGCGTGAGTGACTCATCGTCCATCTTCTTCCTCCCGCCTCCACTCGGTGCCTTGCATCCTTCCGTTTTCCCACTCCGTCGTGGGTGCCCTCTGTGCATCAGTTCTTCTTTTCCATCCCCATATCCGAAACCACCGCTCGAGAGGAGAAGCTTGAGAAGCAAATCGCTTTGGAAAGAGAGAGTAATCGAAGAAGAGTCGCAAGATCCGGTGTTTGCCGGTGGATCGAGTCGCCGGTGTAGGAAGAAAGAAAAATATGTATTTCTTGGAGGAAGTCCGATCTTTTTTGGGTTGATCTTGGTGGTTGGGTTCACGATGGTGGAGTTCACGCTTGAGGTTTTACGGACCTTGTGGGCATTCTTGACGTTTTGGAGCGTCGTGTTCATCCCTGTGTCTCCATTGTCCCCAGTATCGGTCGCTATCGGATTAGGCTAATGATTCTCGTGTTTTTCTCTTAGCCTTGTTCTCTCAAATCTTGAAGGGCTTTGTATCGAGTCATGTAATCCTCGATGTAAATCCGGACTGTGCAATAAAAATCTTCCTTCTCCTCTTGTCCTCTCTTCTTGCCTTAAATCTCGGGCGAGATTTCTTTAAGGGTCAGAACAACTCCAGGTTTTGTCTTAATAAATCTTGCATCTTCATGAGCATAATCATCCCATAAGCATCTCATGCTCATAATTACCGAATTGCTTGATGCTTGTTTCCTTGTGGTTAAATAGATTTATTCGTTATATATATGCATTAAGTAGTTTTCAAACTTTTCAAAAAAAGCCCCTGTTTACATTGCTCAGATCAAGTTGGACCCTTAATAGAGTTTTAGAGCAAATTATTTGGAGAAACTTTTGTTTTTACACCAAGCCATGAAAATGGGGCTAAGGCTTTCAAAAAGGACAAAACGCGAGGGAAAAATATTGGAAATTAATGTTTTTATAATTATAATTTGACCCTAATTCACATTTTCAAAACTAGGCCGAATTAGCAAAAAAAAACTTCCAACATGAAAAGTATTCTACTCATCAAATGGAGAAACTTTCATGTTTTAAGTTTTTCAGATTCGGCACCGTTTGGGAGTTATCGCTGGTCAAACTTTTCAAGTCGAGACAAAACGGGTGGGCCCCACCTGTCATCTCCTTCCCCCTCTTCTCCTCTGCTTCCCCGTGACAGAGAGCGCAGCGACGCCTCGCTATCGCCGCTGCCGCCTTGCTGCCCTGCCCGCTCGCTGGCCCGCCTCCGCGCGCCCGCCGCACCGCGTCACGCACGCCACGACACGGCGCAGCACTCGCGTGCCACGCCCGCCGCCGCGCGCAACGCGCGTCGCGCCGCTCACCGCATCAGCCGGCCCCGTCGGTCGCCGTCCACACCGCGCCACGAGCAAAACGACGCGACACACCCGGGCACGCGCACGAGTACTTGAGCACCCCGCGCGCCCGGCCCTTTCTGCCCGCACCGCATCGCTGTGACGCCGAGCGCCGGTCACCATCGCCATCGCGTCGCGTCCGCTCTCCGCACACCCGTGACTCCTCCCGGCCCGGTGGAGAGCGACGAGCCGCCTTTATAAACGCCTCGCTCGCCCGCTCGCTCGCCGCCCCGCTCCCCTCCCTTTCTTCTTCCCCCCGGCCGGCCGCGCAAAGCCGCCATGGCCGCCAAGTGGAGCGCCGCCGCCTAGCCGTCGATTCGCCCCGCCATTTGTTCAATTGATAGCGCCATCGGCCGCAACGCCGCCCCGCACCTCCTCCACCTCCCCAGCCTTCGACGCAGCGCGGTGCGGCCGCCGAGCCGCTCGCCGCCCGCCACCGCGCCGCCGGCTCGCGTGCCGGTGCCACCACGGGCCGCCCAGGCCGAGCCGCGGCGGTACCAGCGGGTGCGCCGGGACCCGCGATGCTCCGCCGCCTCCTAGTGGCCGCCGGCGAGCCCACACCCAGCCGGACGCGCGAGAGCCGCCGCTTCTCTCCTGTTCTTCCCGAGCCAAGGACCTCGCGCCTAGAATTAGATAAAGGTGAGGGTGGTCTCGCGTTAAGATTACCCCGGTTTCTGAGGACTTTCAGATCGGGGCCTATGCGATTCTGGATAAGATCGGGGGCTTTTATGTAAAGCGTCGTCCTATTCTCGATATTAGAAAAGGATTTTAAATTGGAAAAAAGGTTTAGAAATTCATATCTTGATGAATATTGGTCTAATGAGGGTGACTCAACTTGCAGTATTTTTCTTATTGGATGAGCTATGCCTAGAAAATATGAGATGCCATGTTTGCTGTGCTTTTATATTGAGTTTAGAATTAATTCTTGAATTACTATTAATCTTTAAAAATGCATAGTAAATCGAAGGTTGCTCGAAAAATGTGATTCTTGTTTTGTTAGTCTTCTTATGTGGTGCGCTGTCAGGGATAAATGTATCATGCATGCTTCCTGTGTAGATTTATAGAGTTGTAGTTCAAGTGTGATCTAGGGGCAATTCTTGAGATAATTCATAAATGATTTATAGATGTCTAGTTTAGAGTTGATACTTTTTGTAGGCTTATTCTATGTCATAATGTACCTCTGTGTATGGTTGGTTTCATTGTTTGATCAAGTTGGTAGTACAAAGTATTTATAGGTCCTTGGTTTGGGGCTGCCATGTCATTTTTGTGTAGGCCAGTAGGATTATCCCATTGGGGTGAAACTTGGGTGATGCACTGGTATTACCATGTTTTATCCACTGTAATTTTTATAGGATTTTAGGATGTATGTAGCTATGGGTTGCTGTTCAACCTATAGGTGGTTAATTTAGAGTCGATTCAAGATGCCATGCCTAACCTAATGATAAGTTGGTTTTCTGGTTAACTTATCTAAAGATGATAGTTAGTGTATTAGCTTATGCATCTATTGCTAAAGTTTCATGATCATTGCATGAATGGTTTAGGCGTTATGAGTGTGACAAGATGGTCACCAGTGCGGTTTTAGTGGCTGTTTTTCCAGAATCAGTCCTGATGTTCTGTGTTTTAGGTGTAGTTAACCTGGGAATCAGTTTGTGATGTCTTCATACGTTTGATGGAGAATTTCATAAGCTTTCCAGAATGTCCTCATTCATACCCGTAGGGTCTATGGTTATTTATTTATGATTTATTTACTGACCTGTTAGTTATATGGTTAGGATGATTATGTGTGAGTGTAGTCTCTTTGGCTTTCTTGACTTGTTTGCGGATGATAGTAGAAAGGGATGTCGTACTAGGATTACATTGTTGTAGTAGAAAAAGTAGTAGATGACATGTGCTTATGGTACACGTTCTTGGATGATGTTGACTACCTTGTAGAAAGAATAAGCAAAGCACGCATTCGCATGATCATACCATGTGTATTCTTAGTATTCATACATGCACCCACATCATACAGGATCGCTAGGAGAACAGAACGTGACGTGGGTCAAGGATCCAAAGGAGGAGTCACCAAGGGGAACCACGGCACGTGAGGTGATCGAGAACCAGGAACCAGACGTGGAGTGATCAAGTCTTTGGGAGCTTCAACATTGATCGTATTAGGAAGGCAAGCCCAGGAGCATTTCTCCTACGGTTTGCAAAATGATTTACTTTGCGTCCTTTATTGTTTATGATGCATTAAGTTTATAGGCTTTACTTGGAACCGTTACTGCATTATGAGTACCTTGATCCACCTGAATACCGTTACCCCTCTTTAGGTTCAGGATCGTTCATATGCTTAGCACTGCTTAATTAGATCGGTAGAAGACGGGTGATTGACCCTCATCCGCGAGGTAGGTGGTTACTACCCTTTGGTTGATATTATGGAGGTTGGTTAGAGAACATAACCATGTGGCCTTGATAAATCACGACTAGTCGGAGTTTGTGGTGTGTTAGACCATGGAAACTCCGGCGATGTCACTTAATGGGACTATGGCTTTGTACGTCCTCGGATCATGTTGAACAATGCCTCACGTATAGCCGGAAGGATGCGATCATCCGACCGCGAAGCCTTGAGGATGTTTGGGCCGGTATTTCAACGGAGTTGAGTGTGTTGCCCACAGGCGCGGTATTAAAGCCGGTGGCCGGTCGCGCCGGAGAGACTCGGTAGCGGGCATGCCCTGGTTGCAACCGTATTCGTTGAAATCCGTGTTTCCACCCGAATAGACCAAGGTGATCTAATCGACTCCGACGGGAGACGTGTGGTTTGTGTGAGGAATACCCGCCATTTGGTTTGCAATCGATTATAATCGCCATCGTTCTGGACGGTGAACACTTGACCGAGCGGTGCATCGCAAATCATTGTGAAAAATAGGATGGTTATGGTTCTATGTTGTTGATCTTGGTATGCTCAACCTTTGAAGGATAGGATAGCATTGTTTGCTCATACCCGGAGTTGGAGTAGTTCGGGTGCTAATCTAGTGATGTCGGGATCCAACCTAAAAGATGATAAGCTAGAGAGTCTTTTATCACTAAATGATTATTTAATAAGCTCATCTTTTATCGCAAGTTTAAATGAGTCGCTATCCCACTTATAAAGCTTTGCATACTCCTTGGTGTCACTTTATTTTTGGTTTATGACGGGTAAGTCTAGCAGTACCTTCTTGTACTCGGGGTTTTATTCCCACTTGTTGCGAGATCATAAGACCTTTGCTTTTGTGGCAACAAGATGGACTGTATCCCACTACGGGAGGATTAGACCTTGGGCAAGGTCAACTCTTATATCTCAGACCTCTATGCTTTTGCTGGATTTGATGATGGACCAGGCACTATTTTTAACTAAGTGTGCGTTTGTAAAACAACACTTTATCTTGCTTCCGCAGTTTTGTTTCCAACTTGATATTGTAATAACTATTTTCGCAACTCCGATGTAATCAACTACTTGCGAACTTATGTATTACTATGGACGGTATTATGTTGAACTTAATTCGGTGCGGAATTTGTATTGTGGAAAGTTTGAAATCCTTCGTGGTTTCACGGACTACCGGGTTGATATAAGCGTCATGTGCTAATTGAGTTGCTTAAGCGACATCATTAGTACATTATGTTTATATTAATTGGTCGGTTCCGTTACATCTTTGTGAGCTTTGTGAAGGGTTGTCATCAATTACAAAAAAGGGGGAGATTGAAAGCTCCGGTTTGGTTTTGGTAATTAATGACACTCAACGTTGCTAATGCTTTGCTCTAAGTGTGGTTAGACACATAGCAACGTGACGGTGGATGATGGAGCATGACGATCACCGTGATGATCTTGGTGGATGTGGTGTGATCGAGCTCCGACGGAGGCCCATGGAGATCAAGGCGAAGGTATACTTGATAGGGCTTTCCGGTTTGGTGGTCAAGACACTTAGCGAGTGTGACCACATTTAGGATCGATAACCGACTATCAAGAGGGGTTTCCTCGGTTTCATTCGCGGTCCTAAGTGCCTCTAGTTGCGACTTTGCATGATGCATGAGAGACTAACTAGAGGGCTAACTCTTGCCGATGTGGTCGTGCTTGTACTACTAACTCTGGTGCTTCAGATGAGGTCTACACTTGGTGGAGTTGGTACTCAAGGCAAGAGATTGGACTTGGAGCGAAGACGGCGCGAAGAAACGACAAGGTCGACGCCTGTCAACGGCGCCGGATGCGGCTGTCGCAGGGCGCCGGACGCACGAGGAAGTGCAGGTCGCGGTCCAGAAACTTCCTCAGCGCGCGGCACCTGCGGACGCCAGCGTCGGACGCTAGTTGAAGGGCGCCGGACACCAGAGTCGCGCGTCCGGCGGTCTTGGCCTTGGTTGGGCAGCGGCGTGCTCAACGGCGAAGGACGCGGCCGGCGGTGTCGCGGCGGACGCGGTACGGAGCAGTCCCGGCGTCCGGCGCTCGGGTGTGCGACGCGTGGCTCGGCTTGGACGCACTGGGACGGGAACGGCCCGGTCCACAGCGCCGGACGCTGTCGGCGTGCCGCGCCGGATGCTGGACCAGGTGCCGGACCCAATCCAGTAAGTCCTCGGGCGCGAGGACTCGCCGGACGCAGCGGAAAACGCGCGCCGGACGCACGTTGGAGGGGCGCCGGACGCGGTGACGTGTCACATCTTCAAATGCCAACGGTCTCCTGCGGCGCGCGGGCTGAAGCGCCCCGGACGCGTCCGGCGGGCGGCGGCGGACGCGTCCGCGCAGTGTTCGGCACCCCGAGGCACTAACGGCTCTATTTGGACATGGGGTCTATAAATATGTGTTTGGCCGGTTGGGAGATGCCCTCTTGCCTATTCTAACACTCTTGAGCATACTTTGAGCTAGAGAAACTCCTCCCCACTCATCTCTTGGATAGGTTGTTCATTCTTGAGAGAGATTTGAGTGAGAACAGGTGATTTGCATTGAGAGTTGCATCTAGAGGCACTTGTTCATCGAGTGAGCTGCGGATTCTTGTTACTCTTCGGTGATTCCGTCACGTAGATGGTTTGGAGCAGCGGGTGATGGTTGAGCTTGACTTGGTGATTGTTCGAGGCCACAGGGTTCTTGGGAGAGGTTCTTGATCCTTCCGCGGGAGTTCGCGAAAGGATACTCTAGTGGATTGCTCGTGGCTTGTGGATCCTTGTCTTGTGTGGAGATTGCGGCTCCCATTGGGGTCTTTGGCACCGAGCCAATTGAGCGGGCAACTCACCAAGCAAGTGCATCGCCACGAGGACTAGCTTGCCAGAAGCAAGTGAACCTCGGTAAAAAATCATTGTGTCGATTTGTGATTGCCGAGGCTTCGACCTCCTTGTGCTTGTGCTTGAGCTGTAGGTGATTGGCTACTACACCGGTGATTGGCCATCTTCTCCTCTTCGCGGCGGTATAAACTTCCATCATCTCTTTACTTTCCACAAAGTAGAATTGCTTATTGTGGTCGGTCGGGAACCACTCTTTGAGTAGTTGTTGGTGGTGCTTAAACTCATTTTAACCCCGCCAACTTTAGTCTAGGCAACACTAAAATTCACCTAGAATAGGCCTCTACTCTAACTATTTCCACGGTGTGGTGCGAGATTCTTTGTTTTGCGGGGCATACACGAAATACACCCAAAATGGACCAAGACATGAAGAAAAACACTTGTGTAAAAACATCTTTTATTTTTGGTCCAAGCAAAACAAGAGAAAAAGAGGAGAAATCCAACTTCGATGCCAAACCAACCAGAATCACCAGCATGGGCCGACCAGGGGCCCAACAAGGAGGCAACCGACCAAAGCTGAAGGCCGGCGGGGCCCAGCCAGGCGCGGCCGCGCCTCGGCGCGCGCGCCCGTCTCCGGCGCGGCCCGGGCCCGGCTTTGGTTGGTCGGTTTGTTTGCCACCTCGATGGCCGGTTCGGGGTGTTTACGACAATTTGCCTGCGGAAACCGACCATCCCACTCCTATATAAGCATGGGCAAGCCTCCCCTTCAACAACAATTCACTATTCATTTTAGTTCTCACTCTTCACCACACCTCCATTCTACAAGTGTACAATAGAGAGAGTAGAGCCACTCTACCTAGCCTGGCTAGAATAGAAGTAAGGAGTGAGAGAGGAGCAAGAGTAGAGCATCTCTCCAAGAGAGCTCTTGGGAAGCTAGTTTTCCACGGGGCGGAGTGCCAGATTTGTCGGCTCCCTCCTCGCTTGTACCTCTATGACGTCTTGCTACTTGAAGTAAGACATCGTGTTTATCTTTCGGTAATACCTTTGAGTAAGCTATTCTTGCTTGTTATCTTCTTGCGGGTTCGTCGTTCATCGTTGTGACGGAAGCTCTAGTAAGAGGACCCCAATCCTTTCCGCTCCGAAGGGTGAGCTCATTCAAACACCCCAATCCTCGAAGCCTATCACAGCTTCCGAGTATGAGCTCCGCCCTGGCTTTATAGCTTTGGTTCGGGACCAAGCCTCTCAGGCTTAGAATATGAAAACCCTTATGATCACCTACGGGAGTTTGAGCAACTCTGTGCGTGCCTGACCATTGCAGGCATGTCACAAGATACATTGCGGTGGAAATTGTTTCCCTTTTCTCTCCATGAAAAGGCGAAGCAATGGTACACCCAAAACATAGGGAAAGTAAATGGAGATTGGGAAGAATTGCGTAAGCATTTTTGCTTCACATTCTACCCTATTTCTCGTGTCGCTTCTCTGACGGGGAGGTGCTCAACTTCCAACAAAAAGAGAACGAAACCATAGGTGCGGCCACGGGAACACTTTTTGATCGACACGATCAGGCCCGGACTGTCTATTCCTAACCATGTGCTCTTACAACATTTTTGGTTAGGATTAGACAGAATTCTGCCCTATTGCTCGATGTAGGCTGCGGAGGGTCGTTCCAAAGACAAAACCACCGAAGAGGGCAAGCTCTCTTGGATTGCATCCAAGAGAATGCTCCTCCCTTAGAATCCATCCGTGTATAACCCGAGCCAATAAAAGAGGATGTCTCTTCGGCATCACCGAACCTTCCAAACCTTTAGAGACCTCTCCGAACTGTAACCCAAGTCGGAAGAACCCATGGATCTTTCGGCTTTTGAGGATGAGCTTTTCGAAAATCTAGGAAATACCTCGCAATATGGACGTCGCACAAGACCACCAATTCCCGTCGCCTAAGCGAGCCCCTTGACAAACTTTTTCTCAAGGAGTTAGTTAGAGAGTTGACTTTTGTTATGAGCATGGAGTGGGTAGCAGAAGGTGAGCTCTCATCTGAAGTAATTCAGATTCACGCTCCATCTTCTATCCGCCGTTGCAAAATTCAACGGAATTGGGTGGACGCTTTGTATAATCCCACAGTTGGGGCGAATTTGATGTCCCATTCCTATGCATCTACGTGTCTAGGAATGGAGTCATTTACTCCAACAACACGGTCCTTAAGAACGCCAGATTCTATTCAAAAAGGACTAGGGATTATACATAACGTGACACTCCACCATGGAGATGTCGAAATGTCCCTGGACTTTCTTGTCTTTGACATCCAGGATTTCGACATACTCATTGGGCACCCCCTAGAACCACTCTTTGACAATCCGTCAAAAAACAGGGGGAATCAACATGAAACTAGGGAGAGAAACATTCCCGATTCAAGTCACTAGAGCCAGGAACTCAGTGGCCGAATCTCCCCCTAGTGTTCCCATAGAGGTTCTAGCGGTTGACATGTTTGACTCACCCGAATCGTCTTTAGACAAAGATGCCGAATTCTTTATAGAAGAAAAAGAGCGAGTTCGGGGAGACAGGTTGACCTCCCTATAGGGGAGAAACCGCCTAGACCTCCGAGTTGAGCTTAAAACCCTACCCAAAGGCTTATGTTATGTTTTCTGAACGGCGACACCCAAACTCCTGTCATCATAAGTGACCAACTTAGTGATGAGGAGACAACCAAACTCATAGCCGTCTTAGAAAAGCATAAGTCAGTTTTTGGGTATTGCCTAGACGATCTTAAGGGGATAAGTCCAACACTTTGTACCCATCGCATTCCCATAGATCCATCTAGCATACCTTCACGGGAACCTCGGCGTAGAATTTGAACAATGCGATGCGGGAAGTCGTGAAAAGGAAGTCTGAAACTTTTTCACGCCGGGATAATCTATCCGTACCACACGGCGATTGGGTTAGCCCGGTCAAGTGGTTCCCAAAAGGGAGGAATGACAGTCATTGAGAACGCTAAAAATGAACTCATACCTCAACGAATGTCACCGGATGGCGAATGTGCATTGATTACCTAAAACTTAACAAGGCAACAAAGAAGGATCACTTTTCGCTCCCCTTCATTGATGAAATGTTGGAACGGTTAGCGAAACACTCCTTCTTTTGCTTCCTTGATGGGTATTCGGGATATCATCAAATTCCCATCCATACGGATGATCAAAGCAAAACGACCTTCACATGCCCCTACGGAACGTACGCGTACCGCGACCGAGGATGTCGTTTAGTTGTGTAATGCACCCGCGTCATTTCAACGGTGCATGATGTCTATCTTTCGGACATGATCGAAGAAATCATGGAAGTTTTCATGGACGATTTCACCGTCTATGGAAAAACTTTCGATCATTGTATTAAAAATTTAGACAAGGTTTTGCAAAGGTGTCAGGACAAAGATTTGGTACTTAATTGGGAAAAGTGCCATTTCATGGTCCGAGAGGGCATTGTCCTGGGACACTTAGTGTCCGAGAGGGGAATCGAGGTAGATAAGGCTAAGATAGAGGTTATCGAGCAGCTACCTCCCCCGGTAAATGTAAAAGGAATCCGTAGCTTCTTAGGTCATGCGGGGTTCTATAGAAGATTTATCAAAGATTTTTCACAAATCTCTAGACCCCTCACGAACCTATTAGCTAAGGATGCTCCTTTTGAGTTTACCGATGAGTGCTTGAAGGCATTTAACACTCTCAAGCAAGCACTCATATCTGCACCTATCATCCAACCTCCCGATTGGTCTTTACCTTTTGAGATCATGTGTGATGCAAGCGATTATGCTGTTGGTGCGGTCTTAGGCCAAACCAAAGATAAAAAGCATCACGCAATAGCTTATGCCAGCAAGACGTTAATAGGAGCTCGGCTCAATTATGCCACAAAAAAGAGCTTCTTCTTTGTAGTATTCGCTATCGACAAGTTTCGGTCTTACTTAGTGGGCGCGAAAGTGATCATTTACACGAGATCACGCTGCCTTGAAATTCTTGCTCACTAAGAAAGACATGAAACCACGCTTGATCCGCTAGATTCTTTTGCTCCAAGAGTTCGATCTAGAAATAAAAGATAAGAAAGGAGTAGAGAATACCGTAGCAGATCATTTGTCGCGTTTGCAAGTCACTAACATGCAGGATCTGCCCATCAATGACTTCGTTCGCGACGACATGCTATTGGCAGTGACGGACTCCAACCCCTGGTATGCAAACATTGTGAATTACATGGTTGCGGGACATGTACCACCCGGAGAAAGCGGGGAAAAGGCTGGAGGTTGAGAGCCGTCGTCATGCGTGGGATGACCCATACCTGTACCGAGTGTGCTCGGACGGCATGCGAGAAGATGTGTCTTTGGCTACGCGAAGGGATGCGAGATCATTGAAAGCCGTCACTCGGCACCATACGGAGGCCATTATGGAGTATTCCGCACTCAAGCAAAAATGCGCGGTGCGGATTCTTCGGCCAACAATGTATGCGACACCAAAGAATTCATTCGGAGGTGTCGGAAGTGCCAGTTCTAGGGTGGCACAGCTCGCAATGCAATGCCCCTCCACTTCAACCTTCAAATAGAAATATTTGATGTGTGGGGCATTGACTTCATGGGGCCCTTCCAGAAGTCCCAAGACTGCGAGTACATCCTTGTTGCGTCGACTACGTCTCCAAGTGGGTGGAGGCCATGCCATGCCGAGCGGTGACGCAAAGCATGCCGAAGGATGTTCCACGAAATAATCTTCCCTCGCTTTGGTACCCCACGCATGGTGATAAGCGATGGAGGATCACATTTCGTTGATCGAACCTTGAGCATTCCTGAGAGAGGCGGGGCCAAGCACAACATCGCCACACCATACCACCCACAAACCGGTGGCCAAGGCGAGACCTCGAACAAGCGAGATCAAGAACATCTTACGAGAGAAGACGGTCGATGACATGGGGAAAGGATGGAAAAGTAAGCTTCCTACGATGCACTCGGGCATACGGGGATCTTACAAAACCCCCATTGGCATGTCACCATTCCGGCTTGTGTATGGAAAGAGCTGCCATTTGCTAGTAGAGCTCGAACATCGAGCCTACTGGGCAATTAAGAGCTGGAACATGGACCTCATGCTAGCCGGAAGAAACCGCCAGAGACAAATCTCTGAGCTTGAGAAATGGCGAGAGAAGGCGTACCACAGAGCCAAGCTCTACAAAGAGTGAGCAAAGAGGTGGCACGACAACCGGATAAAGCCCAAGGAGTTTCGGCAGGGCGACAAGGTCCTACTATTCAACTCCGAGGGTGAAATTATTCGGTGAAGGAAAGCTTAGAAGCAAATGGAAGGGGCCATATACCGTCGTCGACACGTCGTTTCATGGCGCAATCACGATCCCGGGACGACAACGGTAACATCTCAAAGGTAAATGGCCACCGCTTAAAACCTTTCCTTGAGCCTTCTTATCGTGCAAGGTTAGACCAAGAAATTGATAGAATAGATTTAGTCATGCCGATAATTCCTTGATTTAATTCAAGGCATGACTTTCATTTATTCTATCTTTCTTGTATCTATCTATCTAAAAAAATTATATAATTTTATTTTTTATATGTATATTTTGTGTGGGAACCCTTTAGTTTCTCTCTGATTTTTCTCTAGGATTTTTCCCACACAAAAATAATTTATATGTCCAAAATAACAAAAATCTTCTAGATTTTCAATCAAAATCAATTTTTTCGTGCCGTAGAATCGAAATCACCAACAAATTCGAGAATCAAAAAAGCATCGGCACGAGATGGAAGAAAATCGGGGCCGAGCGGCGCCCGGGCTGGCGCGCCGCGCCAGCGCGCGCGCGCGCTGGGGCGCCCTCGGTGCCCGATTTTCTCCCATCTCCTTCCCTGTGGCGTGGCGATCTTGATGATCATGGTGATTCTGATCCTGATGCGAAAGAGATGCGGGGATGGCTCATTTTCACCTATAAATACCACCCTCCACCTCTCATTCTCTTCACACCAAGACAAGCCTTGTCTTCTACCTCTCTCTCCCTCTCCACACCAGCAAGGGTGCCAATGGCGAGCCATATTCTAGCCCTCTACAACTCCGCTCGCACTCCAAATAGCGAGGCTCCCTCCTTCACCCAAGAGGATCTAGAGAGAGAGGCCATGGCTGTCGAGCCTATAGCCACACTAGCACCATGGAGCGGCGGCTCCAGCCATGGGGACAGCATGAGGTCAACAGCAAGATCAAGACCTCTACCCGGTGCCAAGGTGAAGGCCGCACCGACAAGAAGGCCGACCACGGGGGCGATCCGCCTCAAGTCCAACCTCTCCAAGATGGGAGCGCCAAGCAAGCCTTCATCAGCACCACTCTCCAATGGCACTTCATCCTACCATACGGCTGCAAGCAGCCCTTCAAAAATTGTAGGAGTAGACGCCCAACGGCGACCGTGGAAAAGGGGTTATACCAAACCCCACAAAAAGGACCGCACCTAGGCCAGTAGGAGCATCCTCGGGTCTCTCTCCACGAGTCCCTAGGAAAAATCTTGGAAAAGCTCCTGCCGAGGACAAAAGTGGCGAACCTCAGCCGAGAGTTCCCACTTTAGCTTTCCTCAATAGTCGCCTAAACGGGCTCTACGACATTGCGGCTGAAATACAATCTGAGATAGGGACTAGGGACATCAGGCACCTTGACTTAGTCAAGGAAGTGAGGGACTTGCGCCGTAGTTTCTCCACTAAGCTCGACAGGGTAACACGCGCACTCCAGAACAAATATGCACGCAACCCACCGCAGTAGAGTTCCCGCATACAGCTAGGCACGCACGCACGCTTTTTCCCTTCAATCATTTCTCTTTCAAGTGTTAAATTCCCTAAAGTGTGCCTATTGTATCAAGCTTTGATTATCAATGAAATATTTGCTATATATATTGTGTCTTGTCTCCACTTATTTTTGTGTGCATTTTAAGAAAAAAAGACAGGTACAAAAACAAGTGTGGGGAGGCACCTCGCTCCTTGACGCGCAAAGATTTTCGACACGACAAAAATACAAGTTTGCGCGCCCTCTCACTCCCTGCTAATTCTCTTTAATTGCTGAAAATAAAATGAATAAAACTAAAATTGTTGCAAACTCCATCTCTTATTTTCACCAATCGAGAACGAGTTGCATACTTTTTATTCCTTGCTATCTTGATTGTGTGAACAACTTTGTGCAATAAGGACCCCATGTTTTACCTAAGTTATTGGCGAGGTGAGATATAGTAGAATGATATGAGACTTACGAACTCGTGCAATGGACTTGGGCATTTTTATGCAAAAATTCAAAAAAATTTAGCAATTGCTCCTCGTGTGATAAGTGTTATGTCCTACGAGCCAAATATCTACGCTTACACTTACGAAACCTGTTTTAGCCACTTTTAGCGATGTCAAGTCTTGAGATTCTTGCTAGAGATGGCCTTATCCCCAAGATCATTGCATTCACCCACCAAATAAATATGCCGACTCTCACATTGAAAGCCGCGCCGACATTTGCTCCGCCAAATAAATATGCCGACTCTCACGGTGAAAGTCGCGCACTCATTTCATCCACCATTCCACCAAAAACGCTCAAATTCTTACACCAAGTATTGCGCACATATTTTCCACATTTTCTCCTCTTCCACCAAAATACTCCCTGTCAACAAGTCATGCATCTCTCTCTCCGTCATTCATTCAAGAAAGGTATGGACTGTTATTAGAAAATCCTACAAAGAGAAGCATGGTTCGTGAATAAGGAAGAGTTCTTTTTCTCCAAGGTCTTGAGATAAAAAAAAAAAGAAAAAAAGAGAAAAAAAAAAGAGCAGCAGAAAAAAAAAAGAAATAACGCAAGTTTTAGAATTGTTCTTCAAAGTCCATACCTTCTTGCATTTTCATTCATCAAGAGAGAAAGAATGATCAGGAGTCCACAAATATTTTCTGCACTTGCACTTGCATCATCTAGGGATATGGCCTTCTCTTCATGACATCCAGCTGGCTTGACATTGAAACTCTGTTTATGATCCATACCCAAAAACTCCACAAATCAGCCTGTAGTGGTAGGATGATCAAGAACACCTGGATAGGACTAGCCACCTGAAAAAGAGTGACTTGAGAGTATCACATGAGGAGATAAGGCTAACTTTTGCGAAAATTCTAAAACCCCGAGTCTCAAAGCATGGGTAGTGTGAGTTGACTTGATTTCAAGCTATTCCTCCTTCAATAGCAGTAAGATAACTTGGTAGCCACCATGAATGTTCACAAATGCAGGAAAAGCTCGGAATAATCTGTATGCAGGTCAACTCTTGGGAGAATACAACCACCTAGTTCTTCATCCTTTACTCGAGGACGAGCAAAGAGCTAAGTGTGGGGGAGTTGTTGGCGGTGCTTAAACTCATTTCTAACCCCGCCAACTTTAGTCTAGGCAACACTAAAATTCACCTAGAATAGGCCTCTACTCTAACTATTTCCACAGTGTGGTGCAGATTCTTTGTTTTGCAGGGCATACCTGAAATACACCCAAAATGGACCAAGACATGAAGAAAAACACTTGTGTAAAAACATCTTTTATTTTTGGTCCAAGCAAAACAAGAGAAAAATAGGAGAAATCCAACTTCGAGGCCAAACCAACCAGAATCACCAGCATGGGCCGACCAGGGGCCCAACAAGGAGGCAACCGACCAAAGCTGAAGGCCGGCGGGGCCCAGCCAGGCGCGGCCACGCCTGAGGCGCGCGCGCGCCCGTCTGAGCGTGGCCCGGGCCCAGCTTTGGTTGGTCGGTTTGTTTGCCGCCTCTGATGGTCGGTTCGGGGGTGTTTTCGACAATTGCCCTGCGGAAACCGACCATCCCACTCCTATATAAGCATGGGCAAGCCTTCCCCCTTCAACAACAATTCACTATTCATTTTAGTTCTCACTCTTCACCACACCTCCATTCTACAAGTGTACAATAGAGAGAGTAGAGCCACTCTACCTAGCCTGGCTAGAATAGAAGTAAGGAGTGAGAGAGGAGCAAGAGTAGAGCATCTCTCCAAGAGAGCTCTCGGGAAGCTAGTCTTCCACGGGGCGGAGTACCGGATTTGTCGGCTCCCTCCTCGCTTGTACCTCTACGACGTCTTGCTACTTGAAGTAAGACATCGTGTTTATCTTTCGGTAATACCTTTGAGTAAGCTATTCTTGCTTGTTATCTTCTTGCGGGTTCGTCGTTCGTCCTTGTGATGGAAGCTCTAGTAAGAGGACCCTTGATAGAGACGGGAGCTCGATCACCGCTAGAGTTGTAGCAAGCTGGCATAGACGTGGTGTCTAGGCTAGGAACTACCTTCGTTTGCTTCATAGCCCACGGTTGAGGTGGTAGGCGGCAGGTGGTGACAGCCCTGTCCGTCCCTTGTAATCCCCCATGTTCGGTTACGCCGTAGAGCCTCAGGCCGGCATCACCTGGCAGACCAGGTGCGATCCGGCGCCCGAAGTAAGAAGTATAGTATCAAGTTTAGCTATCGCCTAGGACTTTACCCTTAGAAAACCTCGCTACCTAAGCTATCCTACTCCATCTACGGGCAACCTCGTTTAGAATTAACTCACAAGCCGTTCTTCGTGAAAGAAATACGATACCCGGTTACTCATAGGGTGAAGTGCTATAACGGTGATTTCCGTGCGCTTGTTGATTTGGCTGCACACGCTAAGAAACGCCAATAGTAGTTTAAATCCGTCGGTAGAATTGCTTGTTGTGGTCGGTCGGGAACCACTCATTGTGTAGAGTAAATCCGTGGGTAGAATTGCTTGGTCGGTATTGGTGAACCGACATTGTGTAGCTTGATCACCTTGGTTGATTGTGCAAGTGTTTTGAGTAGCCTTGTTTGGGTTAGGACGGCTTGCATAGAGTAGTCGAAGCCTTAGCTTTGCAATTGTGCTGCCTTGCTATGTAATTGGGTTGTCTAGTGTTCTTGCTAGATTTTTTTATTAGGCTATTCACCCCCCTCTATCCATTGTGACCTTTCACCGGCCTGTTGGGGGAGGTGGTCTTTCCGCTCGGTGGTCGTTCGGCTCGCCCGGCGATGCCGTGGGGGCATGGCCGGCTATGGCTTTGGCTTGCACTGCGGTGCCATGGTGGTCTTGTTGGCGGTGCCAGGCCTGGTGGTGGCCGATCGTCTCCATCGTGGCTCGCAGGCGGAATGTTCTGGAGGTGGTGCTCATCGGACGCAGGGGACAGCGGCGGGGTTCCCCCCTCTTTGCTCGTCCCCTCCTTCTTCCAGGTGATGTTTGCTTTGCGGCGGTGACTGGGGCTCATGCTGGCGTTGGGGGGGGTGCGGCCTCTGTCTATGCCGTCCCTTCCCATGACCACGATCTACGTCGCGGGGCGTTCGTTGTGAGGATGGAGGCCTTGCGTCCAAGGGGTGCTTGGTTTCGGGGCCTTGCACGTGATGCGAGTACCATCGGGCATGGGCGGAGTGCGCGGGTGAGTGGACATGCTCGGCGGGGGCTGGTTTTCGTAGGCGGTGCGGACGGTGGGGATGCAGAACACGGCTTTGCGGTTGCTTGCGTGGCCGGCGCGTCGACTCCGGTGAGGCTTCGTTTGGATGTTTGGCAATGACGTATTTGGTTTCTAGCGGGTTTCCGGCATCTCGATCGGCGTCCGTCTTTGTGGGTTCTTTGGGCGAAGGCTGGTGACGCGACACCTATGGTGCCGTTCCCCGTTGAGGGCGTCGCGTCCCGGCCTCTCCACGGGTGAAAACCCATCCTGTCTCCCGGGGCCGGGCGACGACGGCGCTTGGACGTCGTGACCTTGAAGGCGTCGCCGTGGATATCGACTCGATTGGGACGTCCGGGCGGGGGCTAGTTCGTCGTTTCGCGGTTGTGTTGCGCGGTTGGTGTCGGTGGTGGAGTAGGTGTTGTTTTTTTGTTTTTAGTTGCTTTCTTTGAGCTTTTAGTGGAGTGGTGGCTCGTGTCGATGACCCAATCCGACCGAGTTTTGTGGTGTCATGTGGTTGCTCGCGTCGATGACCTAATCCGACCGAGGGGTTGAGACTTGTGTCGATGTCCCAATCCGACCAAGCAAGGAGTTGAGTGGGCGCTAGTTGTGCCG
This sequence comes from Themeda triandra, assembly GCA_018135685.1. NCBI lineage: Eukaryota > Viridiplantae > Streptophyta > Magnoliopsida > Poales > Poaceae > Themeda > Themeda triandra. Next base: position 53,429 of record JAENPR010001006.1, read on the forward strand.
TGAGTTGAGTTGACTTGGTACCTAGGTGTGCGAGATGGAGTAGGGTCCCTCCTCATTTGTATGGTTTTTTCGGCCGGTTTAGGTCAAAAAGCTGGCTCTTGCCTTTTTCCTTTATTCGTCTAATAAAAATCACGACAAAGCTTTTGCCGTCCTTTCGGAAAAAAATTACGGGTTGAAGCCACAAACCGACGAGTGGTAGACTTTTTTTACGCAAAGATTTTATGACTTTTAAAATGAGATAGGATAAAGATAAACTTTATGTAAAAAAATAGAGTTTAAAGATATCTAAGACTTTGTAGTTGATATTTTGTTTAATTTGAGATGATTTATATGTTCAAATATTCAATATATGTTTTCAGATTAGATTGGAGATCATTAATAACAATGTCGAATGGAGACAAAGCCTACATCAAAGTTTTAGTATTTGGGTTTTTGTGCTCAGGTACTCCGGTTACCTGTAAGGAGGTAAGATCTCAAATTAGATCTAGACCGTTGGTTTTTTTAAGTGAATGAATTACTTACAATAAATTAATAAATCAAAAAAAGAGGAAAATAGCCGGCCTCATGCCGCTAATCACGGCTGGCCGCTGGCCCATTTAGCATCACGGCATTTACCTCCTCCCCGCAGCGCACGTCGTTCCCACCACCCCACCTCCCACCTTTAAAAAAAAAAAAAAGAAAAAAAATCACCGCTGCGATTCGGAGACTCGCACGTCGCCGCCCGCAGCTCCACGAACTCCACTCACGCCACAACCGCCGGGAGGTCGGGAGGTAAAATCCAAGCAGTTCTCCAGTGTCGCTCCTCTCCCAATCCATAGCAGTTCTTCCCTTGCTCCTCCTGGACCGCTGGACGGCCGACGAAGGGGAGACGCCGCTGGACGCGGCACCGCCGGACCACGGCGACGTCGGACGGAGATGAGGCTGCTGGACGCGCCACCGTCGGAGGCTCGCTGCGACAGGACGCCTTGCCGCCACTAGGCGCCCCTGACGCGCTTCCGCCTCGCCGACGCAGCCTCCACGAACTGCTGCGGCTTCGCCGAATGCTCGACGGCGACAATATATTCATGTTAGAGAGTGTATTTTGAGGTTGTATCTAGGAACTCAACCAAAATTTTTAAGTCCTTCACGAAACACGACCATCCAATTGCGGGAGAAGTGTTTTCTAATTATATAAAATGCAAATGAAGTCCAAAAATCACCAAACTTATCGAGGTGTCATGATATCACATGAAGAGCCTATGATAAAAAATTTAGAATGTTTCGAGCAAGTTGTGATGTCGGATGTCTAAAACCTATACATCTCCACATGTGACCATAAGTGATCACATGCGGAGATGTCTAGGTTTTAGCCATCTAACGTTATAACTTGCTTGAAACATTCTTAATTTTTACCACAGCCTCCACATACGATGGGATGACACCTTGCCAAGTTTCATGATTTTTGGACTTCGTTGCATTTTATATAATTAAAAAACTTCTTCCAAGAACTGGATTGGTCGTGATTCGTGAACAAGGAGTTAAAAATTTTGGGTGAGTTCGGATCTGGCCTCAAAATACACTATCTAACTATGAATATAATTTTTGAATGGCTATATTTCATTATTTCATGTAGCTACGGTTCAAATTTACTTTTTTGAGCAAAATGCAAGTAAACAAAATTAATTCAAGAAATATAGCAAAACATTATAAAAAATTCAAATTTGAAAATATGATTCAATACAATTTAGAAGGACCACAGAAAAAATTTGGAATCAAGATTAAAAAAAAAAGATTTATTTTCCCTCTCTATACCTCTTAAATAGTGTTGCGGGTGCATTCCATACATAAAACAACAGATGTTTGGCTAGCATGGCAAGGCGTTTTTCATGAGGTCCTGGGTTCCATGCCTACCAGGCACTATATTTTTTGCTTGCATATTTTCTAGCATGCCTAACCGCCAGCGTAAAATAAAAAACAATAATAAAAAATAAAAAAAGGTTTTTCTTGCATGCCTCATTTTTGACCGCATCCTAACCACCGGGGTAAAATAAAAAACAATAATGAAAAATAAAAAAGATTTTCTTGCATGCCCGCATGCTAACCTTAACCACTAAAATAAAAAGAACCGTGCATCAACCGAAATTTCCATATTTATCATATTTTTATAAAATAAAAAATCAATAAATACTATTACCTCTAAGAGGTAATAGATGATGGTGACCGTTGGATCGGAATGAATGGGCCGGTCATGGTCATTGAATCTGTGTAGCAAAAGCCTTAGTATTTGAGGAGATATACAACTTTGCAGTTAACAAGTTTTTCAGATAGTTTTAATTGCCAAATTACAATATATACGATTTCAAAATTGTGTAGTAAAAGAATAGCATTAGTTACATAGTCAGTTGGTTCATGCGCTTGAGTAAACAACATCCAGGTCTCAAGTTTTGAACTTAGAAGAACGCATATTTTCTGATTTTTTACACTTATCGCTGCATGCCGATTCCTAGAGTATATGGTCAAGAAATATTATTATAAAATATGTTCTATATTCACAGAGTTTTGTTCACCTTCAACGTGCACTCGTCATCTAAGCGCCGCAATAGAGTTCAAAAATTTTGGGATATCAAACATGCATAACAGTATTACTGTTCGGGCCTTTGCAAATGAGTTTTGCATTTGTTGTTGTTTGCAAAGTCCTAAACCAAAATGCAAAGTCTAAAAATAGGCCAACTCCAAGGGACTTTGCATTTGGACTTGGCGATTACCCAATTTAATGGACCAGTTAACTAATTCCACGCTAGTCAGCGGGAGATGCGTTGCAAAGCCGGACCTCTGCGATAAATGCCAAGTCAAGAGGGAGAATTGCAAAGTTTGCACAAATGCAAAAGTCATATGAAAAACCATTGGAGCCCTCTTTTTGAGATTTTTGTAAATTACCAAATCAAAACTCATTCTAAAGGCGCGGAGATGCTCTTACGAGCCAATTGATGAGAGCTGAGCTGCAGCTCATATCGATAGCAGATTATTGTGTTTATAACCGCGCCACCTATTTCTGACATGTTATTAATTAGTAATTTAAAGAAGTTAATGGGCATTTAAATTATGTCATTTGACTAAAAACACAAAACGATCGTAGTGAAGCATCGTGTCACAATCGACACCTCTGCGCTGAAGCAGATGGGGAAGACTTGGCGGGAGGAACCAAGGGATGACTGGGCCGGACTGGGTGAATTAGCCCAACAGGCCCTGCGTGGCCCACATCAGAGCCTGCCATCCAGCTAGCTACTCCTTTTAACGGCAAGGTTGGCATAATCACAATCACCAGAAATCTAAATATGCATGGAACATCAGAAGGTGGCAAAAGACCGACGCAGTATCTGCCCACCACACGCGCACGCGGCGAGATATATATCTCGATCCATTGTTCGGTGTCGTGGTCGTCGCCGCCGCCGTCACCGCCACCGCCGTCAAATCCGTCCGTTGTCGTCTTGTGAGCATTCACGACGCCACGACGGTGACCTATCCATCATGCATGTATCCATTCGCCGGCGGCCGTACGTGAACTCAAAGTTGGTGCATCACCATTCCACCAAGACAGACAAACGGCGGAGGAGGAAGCTTGTGCTCCAACGATCAGGCCAGAGTGTGCTGCCTTTGCTCAATAATAATAATAATAATAATGCAGCACGCGTGCGAAGCCATGGTGTGTATATATTGACAAGAAAGCAACGAGTTGTTTCCAGAAGTGTGCAAAGAAAATGACGTTCATATTACACTTGCATTATGAGTACAGCCTGCCAGACCTGCGTTATTTTGCGTAGTTGTGGTTGGCTACACGTTCACAACTCTTTCAGAAAATGGTTAGAAACTTGTAGCATGCTTTCTTCGGTGAGATTTGTTTTGTTTGGCTCTTTCCTTCCTTCCATTCCATGATGTATATCGCCCTATTAATTCCTGCAGTCTCGCACGTTCGCACGTGCGTTGTTTTATCATAGAGTTGTTGTCCCTGTCAGACATGAATACATGATGGCCTTGAAAGCGATGCTGGACAGCCTAAAGCGGCGGCAACTGATCTTCAGATTCAGCCCAACTATTTGGTCTGTCTACTTTGTCTGCTGTCTGCATTGTTTTTTCTGCATTGTTAAATACCGTAGAGTTCAGTGTTACAAGAAGGTTGTGTACCGGTGTGAACTGGTAGTACTTAGGACCGGTGTGGCTTGTGTAGTACAGCTAGCCAGACCCGCGTTCTGCATAGTTGCTTGGCTACAAGTTCACAACTCTTTCCGAAAATAGTACTAATTAGGGACTCGTTCGGTGAGATTTGTTTTGTTTGGCTCTTAATTTCCTTCCTTCCATTCCATGATGTATATTGCCCTATTAATTCCTGCAGTCTCGCGCGTTCGCACGTGCGTCGTTTTTATCATAACTGGGTAGAGTTCCTGTCCTGTCCCTGTCAGACATGAATACATGATGGCCTTGAAAGCGATCCAGCTTAAACCGAATGCGGTTAGAGTGCTGGACAGCCTAAAGCGGGGGCAACTGATCTTCAGAATCATCCCAACTGTTTGGTCTGTCTACTTGTATGCTGTCTGCATTTTTTTTTTTTTTTTTTTTTTGACAAGGGTCTGCATTGTTAGATACCGTAGAGTTCAGTGTTACAAGAAGGCTGTGTGCCGGTGTGAACTGGTAGTACCAATTAATGGTTTGTTTGATTTTAAATTTGAGGATCATGTAACCTGAATGCAAGGTTCAAGGAGACCTCAATAATTTAATACTTTCTTCGTCCTACAAATAAATCACGATTGTAGCTTTAAACCTGAACAAGAGATTATTGTCCAGTTTCTAAGCTACATTTTTTTGGCAGGGGAGGAGACGGAGAATGGAGTAGACAATCATTTCCGTCCAAACGAGCACCCCGTCTTATTCCAAAAAAAAAAAAGAAACATTGCCCTCCAATTGAGCACTCTTTATTTCACTTCACATGTATCGTAGATTATGTAGAGAGTTCAAATTCTAAGTAATATGTTTGGGTTTTTTTTTTTGTAAAAAATCATTGAGCTTTTCGGTCTTATTTTTGTTCTTTTTTAGTAAATTGTAACTATGATACTAATTGTTGCTTGATTGCTCTAAGATGAAAAGGGCAGCTTAGTTTCTTAACTGGGTTATTATAAAATACAAAATATCAGCAAAAAGCCAAAAACTCATTTTTATTAAGTATACTGTAAACAAAGTTTGAAAATAATAAGAATATATATATAATAAGAATATACTAAAACCTAAGTGAGAAAAAAAATGAAATAACGCAAAAATAAAGTTATAATATTTCATATATCACTCACCATTATGAAAACAAAAATAATGAAGAATGAAATAATCAGAAATGCTATTAGATAGATGTAGTATAGTTCGGACTACAATGAAAATATTAGGGAAGTCATCCGAGCCATATAATCGTAGCCGCACACCTGCCGCATCACCACCGTCCATTTCCGCACTCCATCTCCTCTCGCCACCACACCAAGCGGCGCCGCCGCCGCCGCCGCCATGGCCGGGTTCGACCAGCCGCCGCCGTGGCTCCGCTGGGCCGCGGAGCACGTGCTGGTTGCCGTCGACCCCGACACCCTCGGCGCCGCCTACACCCACCTCCTCCCCGCCGAGGCCCGCGGCCGCAGGTCCTACTGGATCAAGGTCTCCTCCGTCCAGGGCCTGGAGCGCGCCATCGCCGCCGCCCCGGCCGACGTGCAGGCGGAGCTCCGCACGACGCTCCCGTACGTCTTCCTGATGCCGCACATCTCGCTGGCGGAGGCGCAGCGCTTCTCCGACCTGATGATCAGTGAGACGGAGGGGGTGCTGGGGAAGAAGGCGGAGTCGTCCGCAGCATAGGTCGATCGTTCTTGGCACTTGCTAATTCTACTACCGTCTGTCTCAAATCATCTAATGGCTTTTTAGTTATGTCGCATCCCATGATCTATCTATCCCACTGATCTTTTTGACTCATCATCAATTGTCAGATGAGGACTCGTGCGTATTTTTATCATGTGGAGTTATTCGTTCAGACTAAACATATGCATATTACTTGTTTGAGCCTGACCATGGTAATTCTGATTCTTGAAGAAAACTATGCATTTATGCTAGTAAGCATCCTAATTTGTTTCAACATATTTAGGCACGTGAATTGAGCGTAAATTGTGCGGTTGCCCACTTGCCAAGGCCACAATTAGTTAAGATTGAAGTTCGTTGTAGTACTTTACTGATGTTGTTGGGAGATCATACTGTTGTTTTTGCCTAATAGCTCGTTACTGTTTGTTCAGTTCTGTGAATTGAGCGTAAATTGTGTGGTTGCCCACTTGCTCTTGTGGAATGTGGACAGTAATTAGTTTAATTGCTTCAGATTCAGAAATTGGATCAGTCAACCACTGTGACTGACTGTACTAGTCGGCTTAATTTATCTTGGAACCAGGCTTTGATACTTCATCTTATTGGTAGACCAAGCATGTCTGCTGCATATGTTAGCAAGCATATTTGCACAGATCGAGATGCCATCTAGTAATCTTCCCTTGCTTCTGATGTGATATACGATGCAGAACAAATTGACTGAGAGCATGCTAGCATGTTCTCACAAGTGAAGAAAGAAATTTCTCATCTCTTCTCACCATGTTTTTAGAAATGTTTGCACAAATCCTGAACTATGTGAACTATACTTGCACAATTTAGCCTAAGGCCCACAAGGTGCTATACTTTGTTCTTAGAAATAAGTATTCCTCCCCTTCCTAGTTTCTGTCTGTGCTGCATGCCACCATATCAATATTTGTTGATAAAGGATTGTTGGGAAATTATATATGTTTTGTTTGGACAATATACATCGTAATGCAAGTCTTGTTTGAGTTGGGTTGATTAGTAGACTTACTGTATTGTGCTCAATTAGTACCCTTTTTTCCTTTGATCCTCTTACTCTTAGGCTCTTACAGTCACAACACGACTATGTCAACTTAAACTTTGTTGTGTGATATATGATATTTGATTTGAAAAACTCAATCTGCTGCATCGATATGCATTATATGTAGTGCTGCATCGATACCTTATATGTAAATGGTGGATTTCTGATTTTGGTTGTACACTTGTTGGTATTCTTGGCTTCTAACTAGTCTGTACTCAAGATTGGTTTTTTGTTCTCAACAAATGGCTTCTTAACTTACTGATACAGCCATACATTTGTTTGCTTGTTTGATCCAGAACTCTGATGAGACAGTTACACTAGGCATACTTCTCCATTTCTAGGCTTCTATTGTGCTGCACCATTGTCTTCTCAATATAATACCTCAGCAAACCACCTTCTCAAAGTGCATGGCAGCTTGCATATATTTTCAATGTAGCAAGTAACAGAGAAAAAAATTGTACTTCTGGATTACCTAGTAGGCTAGTACCAAGTAAGATCACTATGTACAGTGCCTCCTTCACTGAAATCAATTACTAAAGTCTACAGTTGCAGATCTATACTTGTGTCACACTTAGTTAATTTGATATGCAGTAAGTAGTCTACAGTATGCCAATGTTCTATTTGAACTTGTTACCTTTTTCTGTCCCTTCATTTTATCATTTCCTAATTATAGATGTTATTGTTTTTTTTTTTTTTTTTTTTTTTTTTTTTTTTTTTTTTTTTTGAGATGACATTGTCTTCCAAGATCCTACGAATACATTCAAGGGCCTAGAAAATTACAAAAGGTTATTCTGGGGGCTTCGTTTTACTGGCCGCATCTTCTTCAAAGCACTGTGGGTTGATATAGTTAGTATATGGCAGCCTGCTGAGAACCTGATCATGATTCGCTGGAGAAGAACAACTTTCATCATATTTAACTTATTTAGTGTTGTATCTGTACTGTAAGCGTGTGTTTAACTGTAAGAATGCCTGTGTGTCAAATTGATGTGTTGATAAAGTGCTGGACGCCTGGACTGAAGTGCTGAACGCTTGGACAGGTTGCAGCTTTATTTATGCAATGAACTGCATCCTGTCATCCTGTGCTGGACTGATACATGCCTCTGCCGCACATTTGGGTTTTACCCGAACAGACCGAGCCTGAACCCAAAGACCGAAGTAAGCCTGGGCGTTCGGTCTTTACACGAGAATTCGGGTCGGGCCGTCGGGGTTTACGGTTTTTGTTCGGTCTTCGGTCCTCGGTCTTCAGGTTACCTGACAAACTGACATGACGTGATGGTGAGGATTAGTAGAAGAGGTCGAAGCTAGAGAGATATTCGTTTTTTTTCTTCAAAAAAGAGCAAAAAAAAAGAAAAAAAGTAGAGAGTAGATCGGTAGAGATGTTTCGCCGATAATCTACATAGTAGACTAGTAATTAAAACAAGAGGGAATGAAATAGCAAGTTGAATCAAAAGTCCCATTCAGGAATTCCATCCATGATCCATTTGCATTTGGCGTGCAATTTTCTGATGCTGCAAGCCTGCAACAGAACACAACTGTTATCACCACTATTTGATGAGTCCGCTGATGTACTGCCTGTGACTGTGAGCAAACAGTTCTTCCTCATCTTCATAATATGGCATTTGCATATTCAGTTCCGTGATTCAGCTCCCTTTTCTTCTTTCAGGATCTCTATTTCAGCTTAGTTTTTTTTTTTTTAGGATTATGGAATTTCAGCTTAGTTTATTTCAGAAGAAGCCAAATTCAGCTGCAGAGATTTTCAGTCACATGCAAAGGAGTAGCAGATTCAGAGTTTTAAACCATCCTGAATTCCTGACGACGAATTTATCAGTGAAAGAGCCACGATTGGCTCAACCTTAACACGATGAACCCTGCAACCAAGGGAAACCTTACGTAAACCTTCTTCATAGCTGATATCACTTTGTTCATAGTTTAAGGCTGCGTCACTGATAATGATTAGTCACTGACGCAAACCTGAATACCTGATACCTCAATAGTTGATTGTTTACTTGCTTCCGACACAGTTAGTCACTGATGGGATTTGGGACACCCAACTTATGCAGCATGTCAAAAAGAATAGCATTAGTATACCAGATCCTAGTTGGCGCCAAGTCGACAGCCTTACTTGCAACGTGAGCAATTGAAATCGCCATCATATTGCCAGAATGTCTAGAAACTGGAGGAGATTTGGGGCCACCGGCCACATTTTTATACATTATTGTAGACCAAAACCAGAAGAAAACAACCAGCTGTTACAAAAGATATATCCAACTAAAACGGCGCGTGCGCGCGTGCCAACGACATTTGTAGTTTCTATAGGAATGGAGTGGTTAGTTGCCGAATCTTCCTTCTAACCATTTGTGTCCAGTCATTTGAGGAAAAGGATGAGGTACTGGCTCATCCTCTGGTGAGTGATGAAGCTGGAGGATCTCTGTGATTTGGCACGTTGGCTACTTGTTCACAACTCTGAGCGAACCCTCTTTTCAAAGCTTCGAATGGTTGTAAAGCCGAAGCACGCTCGGTCGGTGAGATTTGTTTCGCTCTCTCCATCCATCCAAAGCACATTCCTGCACTCCCCACTCTCACATGCTGCTTCTTATCAAAACTGAAATATGAATGGTGTTGTTTTCAGACATGACCTGCAAAATAGGCTTGTCACCTTGCAAGGTTAAATAGCACATGCAGCATCCACACATGTAAAGGTGGATGACACCAATAATTCTCGGTCCTAGCTCAGTCTCAGCTCGGTGCTGTCCAAATGCGCAGGTAGTGGCACTCCAAGTTCATCGTATCAAAGAGATTACAGAGCTTGTTTAGAGCAGGGTACAGACAACAGAATAAGGGCAGAAGCCCGTGCCAGACGAGCTACAGTAGGTGGCAGGACAGGACGATTCTGAATCCTGATAGTTGGCAACAAAGGGATTGACTCCAATCTTCAGACCTTTCTCTGAAACCTGACAGATACTACAAAGCAGCATCCACTTTGACAGCTAGCTCCTCTGAGTAATCAAAGAATCTGATTGAAACATGTCTTGTGAACTCTTTTTTCGCAAGTCCAATTCCATAGAGGCTTCCAGCATATTATTTAGATCAAGTTGGAGAGAGATTTGCTTTGTTAATTTGCACACTGATTCCTAGATTACTAGATAAAGGGCATTTCTAGTACTGAGGTAAGAGCTCTGTATTTCATTAGTCAGGCCCAGCTATCTGAAGTATCGGTATACCCCAGTGATTTAGTCTATTCTCAATTTTCTGCGCACCTCGAGTTGGCATGCAGCAACCTAGCTAATACTTTCTGTCAGCATCACCTATTCAAACATGCATGGCACACTAACACATATAACTTATTACATAATAATAGCTCTATTTTTTTTTCATCAGAACTTGCATTGACTATGAGTTGCTGACAGAAAAATTAAATTCAAAATAAGATTGCCATAAATTAGGATTATGGAACTAAACTAGCCGGAAACCCCGCGCATGCGCGCGGGCGAAAGAGAGGCAGGGGAGGGGAAACAAAAAGAAGGAAGGAAAAAAAAGGAGAAAAATGGTTAAAAAAAGTACAGGTTTTGTTAACGGGTGTGTACTGTGTTTAATGGGTTAATACTGTTTGTTAACAGGTACAACTGTTCCATAACGGTTCGGAACTGTTGGGTAACGGGTTTGATAACGGAGTTCATAGCGGGTGGGACTGTTCATGCGCCCGGTACTGTTCATAGCGGGTGTTACTGTTCACTCGATCCGGTACTGTTAAAACTACAGTGCTACAGTGAGGGGAGGGGGCGACGTGGCTTCATGGTTTGGCGTTTTGGTATACAGCTATATAGGTAAAGGTAGATTAGGATTATGGAACTCGTGCACAGTTTGTGAAGCTGCTTAACAATGTGCCAGCCACTCTAAACCTACCCACAACAATGTGGACTTTTCTTACTCCCTCTCTCCACAAAAGAATGCAATTACGGGGCGTGTGTCGGTCAAATTATCTCAAGTCTGACCAAATTTATAGTAAATAGTATTAATATTTATGTCTTTAAATAATTCTTTTGATGAAAATATATATTGTAACTAATCTAATGACACTCATTATTGTATTATAGATGTCATTACATTTTTATATACATTTCGTCAAAGTTCAAACTATTTGACTCCTCGAGAAATGATAATTGCATTCTTTCATGGATTGAGGGAGTAGTATATATAAAAAAACAAATCATGGGAAACATGATTCTTAGTTGGGCCGACTAATGGCGGGCTTTTGTATAGTAGCACACCCTTGCTTAATTTTCGGGTCCCCAACAAGCAACCACGAGAGAAAATAAAACCTGATCCCTGACCCGCCACGTTTCGGGGTGCCAGATCCAAAGACCCGAAGGGCAAAGAGTAACCTGCCCCCAATCCCTGCCGCGTCTAAAACCCGTGGGTTTCGCGTTTAGACCTGTCTCGTTGCCATCTTTATTAGGTACTCAGTCGGATCTCCATTGAGCAACGACAGCAGTAGCTCCCACATCACATAGAGGGTGGAGGCATCACGCGATGGCTAGCCCGACACTTCGCTGCGAGTGGCAATTCAGTCTTAGCAGAGGAGCTTGAGCTCCTTGCACACGCAGGACTCCTACGACCTTTTCGAGGAGTTGCGGAGTCGCGGTGGTTGAGTTGCTAGACGCGAGTGGTGTGCAGGGGGGCAGAGGACCCCATGAATAAAATTCTACATTTTTATTTGCACCCAAGATTCTATATTGAGAGTGCCGATTTTGTAACTATGATCATAATGATAGGTCACTAGCATTTTTTAATGATCATATTGACATGACACTTTGATAGTGATAGCTAGTAAAAAAAGGCGAAAAGTACATATATTAACTGGTCCTATATTAAGACAATAAAAGATGGAGTAGAGCAAGCAGCATTTGTAGTATATGCTTAAATCTATATCGCTAGTACATTGGCAGGTCAACCTGTGGCCGGCGCAGAGGTGTGGCATTATTTTTCTATAGGCTTCTTTTAATTTGTGATCATGATGAAAGGAACACTCCCAAAAAGCAAGGGATACGTGTCTAATAGTCAAGCTGTGACGCTGATAAAAAGCGCGCACCGATCACCATGCGGCGACACGTGGCCAGTTAATCTGCAGCTAACCCGGAGCGGTCGACAGGCAATGCGACATATACGCACGTGCACGCAGAAGATTTCCTTCGGCCCCATTCGGACATCACATGCTTCATCTCTTATTTTATCGTTGATACTTGATAGAGATGGATAGCGTTGTACTGTTATCAGATATGACGGCCGGCCCGCAACCAACATGCAGGCGGCCGGCCGCACCTGGATTTCTGATGAGCGGTGCCGGCGTTCAAATCAGCGGACCACAGCACTTTCTCAATTTGCTCCACCCGCTCGATGAATCCAACCGAAGACTAAAAAGCTACTAGTACACTAGTAGAAATGGTAGAATTAAACAAAATAGAGGGATTTTTGCCCTTTTGCATGTCATAGATCGGCCGCATTTGAACTTTTGAAGATAAAAGATAGTTACTAACTTTTGAACAACTCAACAAATAACAACTCTAACAATTTTTTAGATGAAAGAAGTTTTTGTTTAACTAACAACCATGGCGGCTGCAATAATTAAGATGGTACACCACCTAGTCATTATATTATATAAAAATGAAATTAAAAAAGTATGTACATGTTGTCCTTGACCATCTATTCATCTAATCATTTACCTATACATGGACAACAATCACAAAAGATGATGATAGGAGTCACTATTAGATGACTCGTACACATTTGAGTAGTTGAGCTTCCTCCTCTGAGCAGTAACCACCAGCTCTAATGAACATTAGTTGCATTGGCAAAAGGGATAGACATCATTGTTTCCCTGACACGCCTCACAATACAACTGTAAAAGTTAATTTATTCTGGGACAAAGACAGTAAATTGCATTGTCATGATATGTAACTCTTTATTGATGAAAAATATATTTAGTGTAGACTTTAAATTAACTTAGACCAACTCGTGTGTGCACCACCTATTCATATTGCATTAGGTGATATTTTTCTTCACTGTGTTGGAACAGACCTTTACTGTCGGGCTAATGGTGCTGGATATTTTAGAACCAATAGTGATAAGCATCATCGTCGCTGGTTTGTGACTTAAACAGAGAGTGATAGAATGACAGGCAGTGATAGGCGTCCTATTATTGTCACGTTGTAGCTTCAACCAACATTGATAGGATCTGCACTACCATTGCTGGTTCAAGCAAAAAACGATAGTGATAAATGTTTTTTGCACAGAAAAATTTAGGACTTTTTAAAATAAGATAGGATCAAGATAAAATTTATATAATAAAAATAGTTTAAAGATATTAAAACTTTGTGGTTGATATTTTTTAAAAAAGTTTGAGATGATTTACAAGTTCGTATATTCAATATACATTTTCAGGCTGGATTTGAGATGATTAACAATGTCGAATGGACACAAAGTCTACATCAAAGTTTTAGTATTTGAGGAGATATACAACTTTGCAGTTAACAACTTTTCGTAGATCGTTGAAGTGCCAAATTACAATATAAGATTCAAAACTGTGCAATAAAAGAATAGCATTAGTTATATAGCCAGTTGGTTCATGCACTTGAGCAAACAACATCACGGTCTTAAGTTTTGAACTTAAAAGAATACATTTTTTTATTTTTTTACACTCTGCATGCCCGATATATGGATACGAAAAATTATAAAAAAATGTTCTATATTCACACTCAAAGTACCATACCAAGAGTTTAACACTCAAATGTTCTATATTCAAAAATACATTTATGGCTCTTATTCAAGAGTTTTGTTCACCTTCAACGTGCAGTCGTGCACTCGTTGTCATCTAAGCACCGCAGCAGAGTTCCAAAATTTTGGGATACCAAACATGCATCAAGCATTGTTTCTTATGAGTCAAATTGACCAGTACAGAGCAGAGCTCTACAACTCATACCAATAGCAGATGATTGTGGTTAAAACCGCGTCACCTAATTCTGATCTGTTATTAACTAGTAGTAAAAGGTGATGGGGGCATTTAAATTAGGCGATTTGACTGAAAACACAAAACACTGGTCGGATTTTAAATTAGCCAGACGATCATAGTGAAATCATCGTGTCACCGTCGACAGCTCTGCAGCGCCGCCGGTCGCTGATGCTGGCTACAAAGGCTGAAGCTGATGAGGAAGACTTGGCGGGAGGAACTAGAGGAAAACGTACTCTTGAAGGGCGCCATCACTACTTTTTTCTTCTTCTTTTGGGCCGGACTGGGTGAATTAGCCCAACAGGCCCTGCATGGCCCACATCAGATCCAGCCCATCCGGCCTGGTTCTTGTAACGACAAGGTTGGAGAGCAAAACTCGAACACGTACGGTCGTTAGTCTGAACCGCACCTGAGGCCGGGTGATGGCGGCCGGCGGCAATTGCCGGCAACTCGAGACTGAATTTCCTGCAAGGTATGATGTGCAGTCTTAGTCCGGTATCAGTCTAGAGCCTCGACGGTGATAGATCGAGTTGTGTCCATTATCGACGCGACTCAATTAAGTTGGCATAATCACCACGTGATGATCGAGATGGTCTATCGAGCACCCAGCAGCCAGAAGTCACGCATGTTGCATTGGTCAACAGGTACATACATTAGGTCATTAACAATAACAACACTGAAGCGAGGACGACGATTGATCGGTCTACCAAGACGGAGACGCGCGCGCATGCACCATATGGTCCATATATCATATCCTTGCAGGAATCGAGCAAGCAAAAGGGCATCAGTCTGGGTTCATTGTGCGGTGGGTCGGAGCTGCACGGACGGAAAGGCCATCCTCATCAGAAATCTAGATGCATATGCATGGAACATGATCCACACGCACGCCGTCAGATATATATATCTCTCTCTCGATATCCATCGTTCTCGGTCTCGTCGTAGTCGCCGCCGCCGCCGCAGCCGCTGTCAAATCCGTCCATTGTCGTCGTGTGGGCGTTCACGACGGCGACCTATCCAAGATCCATCATGCATGTATCCATTCGCCGGCCGCCGTACGTGAACGCGCTGGTGGGCAGGCGAGCTGGCCCATCACCAAGACACAGACAAACGGCGGCGGCGGCGGCGGCTGGGTGCTCTCTCCTCCGATCCGGCCAAAGTGTGCTGCGCCTGCGGACGCCGGTGCCGACGACGAGCGCGCGTACGTGCGAGTGCGCAACTAGAGGGCGGCGTTCGGTCAGATCAGTCGAGACTCGAGATGCACGTTGCGGGCGCCACCATGGGAATTAAAAAGGTATACGTCGGATCGTCCTAGCACGCAGAACTGTGCTTGCAGTTGCTAAGACATGATGTAGTGAAAACAACAGCTTTACTGAATTTCACTATCCCTCAAGGTCAAGGCCTCAACCTCAACAGACGATGGTGATGTGCTTCTTGATGGTGCTCATTTTTATTACCAGAGTAATCATCCATATACGACAAGAAGCACTAAGTTAGTAGCTCTCAATGCCTGCCCGATATGCAGGCCTTAAACGTGCCGCAAAAATGACAGCCAACTCCAAAGATATTTTTGCCACAACGTAGAACAAAATCTAAGTGTGTATGTATATATATTGACAAGAAAGCAAGGAGTTGTTTCCACAAGTGTGCAAAGAAAATGACGTTCATATTACACTTGCATTATGAGTACAGCCTGCCAGACCTGCGTTTTGCAGAGTTGGTTGGCTACACGTTCACAACTCTTTCAGAAAATGGTTAGAAACTTGTAGCATGCTTGTTCGGTGAGATATGTTTTATTTGGCTCTTTCTCCTTCCATTCGATAATATCGCTCCATCAACTCCTGCAGTCCCGCGCGTTCGCACGTGCGTCGTAACTGGGTAGCTAGAGTTCCTGTCCCTGTCAGGCATGAATACATGATTGATGATGGCCTAGAAAGCGATCCAGCATGGGTTTTCTTTTTTTCTGTGAACCGAATGCGGCTAGAGTGCTGCACATCCTAAAGCGGCCGCAACTGGAGTTCAGGTTCAGCCCAACTGTTTGGTCTGTCTACTTGTCTGCTGTACGTGTTCAGTGTTTACAAGAACACTGTGTGAACTGGTAGTAGCAATGGTTTATTTGACCTTTAATTTGAGAATTAGGTAACCCGAATGCAAAGTTCATGGAGGCACCAATAATTCAACAGGCAATCGATCATTTACGTCCAAATGACGCGTTTAGGCATGCTCTAAAAAAAATTACGTCCAAATGTGCACCCTGGCGCCGTATTAAAAAAATATTGCCGTCAAATGACCACTCTAATTAAATCACTCCTCACCAATGTGTTTCGTAAATTATGTAGATAGTTTACAATTTTAAGTAATATGTTTGTTTTCCTAAAAAATCATTGAACTTTTCAATCTTGATTTTTGTTCTTTTTTTTTTCAGTAAAATGCTGCTAGTTGTTGCTTGATTAATCTATCTAAGTAGAAAAGTGCAGCCTAATTTTCCCTTTGTCCTTTGTAGATAATAACATAGATATATACACCAAGAGATATTAAAAAAAGATATATACACCACGTGACATTTCAAAGAAACATGGAAGGACAATTGAATTATATTGCTAAATTTTTTACACTTTAAAGAATAAAAATATAGGTTAAAAATTATTATGTAATGCTAAATTAAAATGTAACAATGTAATTGGTTTTTTACTAATTTTTTTAAAAAAAATGGAAGAAGAAGTAACCAAAAATGGGATTAAACGTAGTATAGTTCGGCCCATAGTGAAACTGCTGGGAAGGAAAAGAAATGGCAAAATGGGCTGAAAAGGAGAATATGCTCCACCGCAAAATCAGCCCAGCCAAGCCCGCAACGGAGGAGGCCCAACTAGCAGTAAAAGAAGTGTTCCCGTGTGGGCTTGTGCCATCCTCTATTTACTCAAATTCCACCCAAATTCCAATGTTACAATCCCATAAAAATACGTAGTTCGACACTGAGAATTAGCCTGGAGCTTACTTGAAAGCCTTGTTTCAACTACGCATAATTGTTTGAAAATCAAGTTGAGCTTTGTCAAAGAATTCGTATCTCAAAATACCAGGTGAATGAAGTATATGTGGACCACAAACATATTTGATATTATAATCAACTTTGAACACATCAATAGGTGTCAAGTCAATTCTTATTTTCTATAAATTTATGACATAAAGACATGCTTCGTACAACTCCAACAAGACAATACGCATAGTTTATCCAACTCGAGCTTGCACTATATAAGGACAAGCACACTGCACACCATTTTTTTATTACGCACACACACCATACTTTTTTTTTTTAATTACGCACACACCTCACCTTGATATTGACTCCATTCGAAATTATGAACAGCTACTTTTCTAATACATAGCTTTACCGATTCCTAAATGAGTTCATACATGCTTTTGTGTGAGTTAAAGATAAAGGAACAAAAAGTTTGGCAAAAAGTCACCTTGTCCCTCACTAATTAGGATGGGAGAGAGTAGTTAAGTTGTTACTCGGTAAGGTAAAACAGAATCTTAATATTTCCTAGTACCAAAAAAGACAGAGTAGAGAGGATTAAGGACAAAAAATAACTCATATTTTGATAGAAATTTTAAAGCTTAGATCTCTTGTATTTTAGGCGGAGGGCGGGGAGTATTTGCTATCTTGGCATATAAAAACACCATGAGCTTGTCATGTCCGGAGAAGAGCAAATAAACGGGTGCAATTGAGCTTCACCAGTGGACCTCTGGTACGTAGCTCAGAAATCGTCAACATTTGTACAAAGCCCACGTATTGAAATGGACCATGAAGCTCTCCAATGGACCTTGGAATCTATGCTTCTCCTGCATGCTCTGCGGGCCAGCCGTTTCAAGCGGAATATTGTTTGTATCAGATTACAAAACGAAGTGGTTGCTAAAATAAATTATATACTAGGAGAATTTCTCATGCTTTGCCGCAGGTATGCAGTATACATTTTTAAAAAAATCTTAGTAGAATTTTATTTAATTGCATAGAGAATAAATGCAACATGGTGGAGAGATCAATTTTACATAACACTGTTGCCTCTTCGTGTCTTATGGTGGTGGGAACCCTGGATGATGTGGCGCAAGGAGGTTCTAGAGAATTAGATAGTGGAGGTTATCTTTATAGGAGATATAGATATAGATTTAAGCTATGATAGTATATCAAAGGTAAAAAAAAAAAAATGTATCAAAGATGACAAACAAATGCCGAGCATACCTCGGAAATTGTTGAACTAAATTTCTAGATTTTTTTTTTTTTTTTTTTTTTTTTTTTTTTTTTTGCTTTTGTATCAGGTATTTTAAGGATATTGAAATACCATCTCAACAATACAAACATGGCAAAAAGCGGTCACCGCTAGCAACTATTGTAGGGCCTTTCTAGGATTTTATCACTGACTGACTTGTCTAAATTCTTTGTGAAGCTCTATCAAACACTGACACAACTTTGCGTAAGAAGAAGTTGTTTTATACTATGTGTTTGGTAGAGATTCTAATTCCTATACAAACATCTTGGACTAGATTTTCTTAACAAACATTTTAGGTGATGAATCAAAATCACTTTATGACTATTTGACTAGTAGACTAAATTTTGATTTGTAAGATTTTTTTATAAAAATCGTATAAATAAAAATATGTATCATTATAAATCTAAACTTTTTTTGGTGAGGGGAGAACAACTTAAATATAACCATTTTAACTTGTTGCACTAAAAATGAATTATAATTTTTTTTAAAAAAAATACAATTGTTAGCACATAAGGGACGCAAAAGAAACCAAAGAGAATCACTGTGAAACCACCCTCCGACCGTTTCACGTCCACCAGCAGGAATCCATAAATGCTTCAAGATGAAACATTTCATGATTTTTTCTATTTGCTGCCGATTCCTTCGGTTCCGTCCTAAAATCTGAAATGATTCAGCTTGCCGAACGCATCCTCAAAGGTGAAGCACCTAACGTGGCCTCTTGGCTAGATGAAATCGTTTGCAAAAAAAAAAAAAAAAAAAGGTCTAACCAAGCAGAGCCCAAATAGACAAAGAGTTGCACCTAACTTATACCGATCAAGAATCATCCAAACGGGAACTGGCCAAGGGGCTTTTTAGCCTGTTTTTACTTTTGCAAACAAAAGCCAAAAAACCAACCAAAGAGGTAAATATCCACAACTAGTTTAGACAAAAACTGCTTTTGCTCTAGTACAAAACCCACAACACCTTCCCCTGCTTTCACATGTTTTTGGGCAAAGAAATTACCCACTTATATATATAAATATAAATAAATGAAATCAAGGTACAGCTCGTGCCATCATAGAAAAATCTAGGTTTAGCTTACTGCTTTGTTCCTATCTTCAGACGCAGAGTTGTTTCTTCGGTGCAGGTGCAGCTCGTGCCAACATAGAAAAAGCTAGCATAGAGTTGCTTCGTCGATAGCTTCGGACTTACCTATCTCTAGGCTCTAGCCTCGCCTCTGGGGAAAAGAGAAGAAACTCAAGAGTGCAGGTACGACCGTACGAGTAGGACTTGGAAGAGATTAGCTAGCAATTGATGTCCCAGCAGCTGTAGTAGTTGATCGAAAACGCCCTGGGCCGAACTACTAATTGTTTAGTAGATGATATCCTGTGTTTTGCTGTGGAGATTTTATAACATTTTTATGATGAAATTTTATGATAAAAATATAGGGCTTTGTGTTAGAATAAAACCTATCTTGGTATTAGTAGGACAACATAACGTTGATGATTTAAAGGATGATCGAGTGAATTATGAAAATTATCACTAACATATAAATCATGGTTCTGGTAAATACTAATTAGTAAATTGGATTGAAAAGTGCTATACAAAACTCTTTTGTATAGCTATAATATAACACTATAAGAAATAAAAGAATAAGAAATATTATGAGACACGGAGGTACAGATGCAATATTCAGCTTGTATATTGTGTTACGTTCTGAGTTGGAGCGCAACACGATAACTGTAATTGGAAAATCAAAGGTAGAAAACAGCAGGGAATTTGGGGAAGAACGGCAAGCAGAGCACAGGTTAGATTCAGACTAGGTTTATTTGGGGGGAGTTCGATTCAGTGTTCTGTTCTTCGATGCTGCCTTCCGACGGTTACACAGGTTTATATACCCACCCGACTTGCCACTCACGCCACCGACCCAAACGAATCAAAGCCAAAGAGACAGCTAACGATGTTACAAAACACAGCTTAAGCCCTTCACGTCGTTAACCTGGTGAATCAGCCATTGATGGTCTTTCCTTTCTCTATTGTCGGACGAGCGTCAGTTAAGCCGGCTCTCTTCATCTTCTTCTTGGTTTCTTCTTGGTTGAGGACGCCGTTTCTTTCCTTAGCTTGTCGCCTGTTTCGCCCGTTTCCTTCCTTAGCTTGTCGCCAGAGGCCAGAGCTTCTTCTGCGTTCTGCCCCAGCTCTTCCACCTCCTACAGATGCAATCAAGCATGTTGTGGACGCCGCCGCCTCGAAGCGCCCAGCCGCATAGCTTGGGAGAGGAGACTAGGAGAGATGAATGGCGTCGAGGACACCGCGCAGTGCTTCGGTTCGCCCATCAGTGGAGAAGGCTTTGGGCAGGGAGATGAAGGACGTTGCTAGGCCATGTGATTTGAGAGTTAGTGCCCAACCGTGGCCCTCTGCGCCATCCTAAATTTGCCTCTGCGTTGGATGTTTTAGTTGCTAATGGGAAGTGGAAGGGGAGCAGACAGAGGAAACCAGACGAACGGCTATCATCAATTCGCGTAGCACAAATGGAGAGGGTGCCCGCACAATGACCTATGGTAATGATGTGCCTTCACGAAATCGTAGAAAAAATCGATAGCGGGGGTCTAGTAGATTTAGTGATTTACACAAGCACGCCAAGGCGAAGCCATGCAGCGTCAACGTGATTCAGAAGCTAATGAACAACACGCGGCGCAGCTGTGGTTGTAGCGCCACCGACAACTCGTGGCCGTCGAATCCGGCCGTTCCGCAGTCACTTATTCCCACACGTGGTACATGCTGTGGTCAGCTGTGAGCTCAGGTTTGTGGCCGTTCATCCGTTATCCGTTATTATATACATATACCTCTTGCTCGTCCAACTCTAACTCCAACAATTGCTGGCTCCCAACTCTCAAAACGAACGAATGGTGGTGGTGGAGGCGGATAGGCTGGAATCCGTGAACGGAACCGGCGGCGAGAATGGCGCGGCCACAAAGCTGCAGAAGGTCTACCGCGGCTACCAGACCCGCCGAAAGCTCGCCGACTCCGCTGTCGACTCCGTCGGCGAGCTCTGGTATATGGCACCTTCTTTCCCGTTCTTGGTTCTATCTGGGGCTCTCTTTTTCCGTCGAGTATGCAAATGATTTGCATATCATTGTTTAAGAGGAAGAATTTAGGCGAACATACAACGTGCATCGATAAAGTGCCAAAAAGATCTACATGCACAGCCGTAGCTAGGGCTAGATCTCCCCTCTCGTTTCTGGGAAAAACAAACCTTTGATTTAGACTGTAGGGTTTGTGACGATTTCGAGCAATGATGATGATGCAGGTGGCAGGCGCTGGACTTCGCGCGGCTCAGCCACAACACTGTCTCCTTCTTCGACAAACCCAAGCCGGAGACGACCGCCTCGCGCTGGAACCGCGTCGGCCTCAACGCATCTAGGTCCCCGGCCCCCCTCCCACAACAAAAGGATTCTCCTCGTGCATCAAGTTCCTGAGTTTCTCGTATCTGCGCTTGCTTGCAACTTGTAACAGGTGGGTCAGGGTTCATCCAAAGATGTCGACGACAAGGCTGACAAGATGGCTTTCGAGTACTGGCTCGAAGCTGTGAGTACAAAACCCACTACTCGTATTGTTACACTTGGCTTTACATTATGCCGTGTTTTCAGTTCAGGTGTATGAAATGAACCTGCTTTTCAGTATATAAGAGAAAATACAGTTATGAAGCCACTGTGTTCGTAATTTCGTATGTTCCTATGGGCGGAGCCTGCACTTCTACTATGATGTCTGGTGCCAAAGCCAGGCCGGACAGCCCTTCTTCTACTGGTGAGAACTTCGCTACAATGATTTCTATCGATTCGTTTGCAAATTCTGTAATTCAAACGAGGACGAGGTAGTGCAATTTGCGCACAACTGATCTGAAAGTTGCTTTCAAAAAAAAAAAAAGATTTGAAGGGCTTTGTTGTGGTACATTCGAATCACCGTGAGCCGTTCATTTATTTTTGATCGGACGGTTATGATCATCTATTGCCTCTCTAGAGGAAATATGTAACATATTTATTTATTTATTTATTTACTTATTTATTTTGTAAAGTAGGATAAATTAGGAAAGTTTTAGATATAAAAATTCTCTGTTGAGATATGATCGATGCATGTGTGATGTGGTGGATTTGGGAAGTTTCTTATTTGCAAATTTGACTTGATTATTTTGATTACCATGCATGTAATTTTAGATGTGAATTGATACAGTTGAATTTGTGTGGGTATGATATATAGAGTGTAATACATGATTGAGTGTACGTGATTTGCATGTGATACTTGGGCATACGTGTTAGATTGGTGAGTAAAGTACATGTAACTTATTATGTTTACAACTTTTCTGATCCGGTAAAAATACACTTGATTTATAATTTTTTTTTACAGTAATGCTTCTCCTCTTACGTCCTAATCATAGGGCGCACACAGCCGGCCCATTGGACCGCCACCGACACCGCGACGCATGCGACACGCGGGCCCCACGCATACGCGGGTACCCCGCTGCATGTGCACACACACACACCAATGCTCTCTCCCATTTCCTCCCACTCCCTCTCTCTCTTTGTCTTCCTCTCTCGGTCCTCGCCCCTCGCCACGCCGCCACCACAGCTTCGCCGCCGCCGCACTGACGCTCCGCTCCACTACCTCCCCTTGCTCCACGCATGGAGCTCGGATGCGCGCGCGCCTCCCTTCCCTTGCTCCTTTCGCCCCCTCTTCACTAGACCCCAGCGAGAGGAGAGTACCGGCCATGGCGGGCGCGGTTCTGCCGGATCTGACGGAGGCGGGCGCGGATCCACCACCTTCACCTCCTCCCGCTCCCCCTCGTTACCGTGTCGCCGTCGTCGTGCTCCCTCGATTCCCCCGCACCTGCTGCTCCCCATAGGCCGTCCTCTCGCGCTCACGCCCCTCCTCCTCCTCTTTCTCCCCCCTCACAAGTGCCCCCATGGCGGAGGCCGCCGCGGATCTGGCAGTTTTTCGCGGCGGACGGCGACGGTCGTAGGTGGATCTGACCATGGCGGCGTTGGTGGAGCCGGATCTGGCCATGGCGGACGCGGCGGAGCCAGATCCGGCCAAGGTGCACACGGCGGAGCTGTATCTGGCCAGGGCGATCGGCCATGGCAGTCGCGGCGGAGCCGCCGGAGCGCGGCGGCAACGATTCTGAACCCAGGTAGGTTTGTTCCTCTGTCTACACTCTTCTCCTCCTGTGGCACCCGTGTAGTGGGTGGGATGTTTCACTGCGGTTTGGTATGCTGTTTCACTGGGTGGTGTTCTCTTTCTTCTCCAACTCCAGCTGAATGTTTCCCGACCAGTTGTTTCTATTCGTCCCAGTGAGCTGTTTCACTGTTTCCGGTGGGCTGTTTCACGGGGTGATGTCCCTCTTCTTCTCTAGCTCCGACTGGCTGTTTCACGGGGTGATGTCCCTTTTCTTCTCCAGCTCTGGCTGGTTGTTTCACTTTCTCTCGGCCAGCTGTTTTACTGTGTTATGGCGAGCTGTTTCTTTCTGGCGAGCTGTGTTTCACTGTGTTTCGGTTGATTTTATTCTTTCGTTTCTCCAATGCCGGCCGACTGTTTCATTGTATCACTTGGGATTGTTTCACTAATTTTGTCTTCTGTGTTTGTGTTTCAGTAGAAAACTGCTTCAGTGTTTGCGTTTTTGTCTTGGCAGCACATGTTTCTTTTGTGTTTCAGTCTATTACAATCCTTTGTTTGAGTTGTTGTTTCGTCTATGTTTCAGTTTTTGTAATCTTGTGCTTCAGTTCATTTTCTACGTTTCAGTTTTGTTTCAATCGTTTGTGCCTGTTTGTTTCTGATATTTTTCTCAGTTTGTTCAGTTCTTATTTGTTCTTTGTTTCTAGTTTTTTTAATTTTTTTTGTGGTTTTTTGTTTCAGGGGCACGGTGGGCCATGTTGGTCGGCGGCGGTGGCGGATCTTTGTCCGCCGGCCACGGAGGAGCAGGGCCGCGCAGGAGGCGTACGTGTGTGGTCATGTGTGTCGCGACGGGGGGCGCACGCGGACGTCTGTGTGTGTGCCCGTGTGTATGTCGGTAGCGTCCGTGCGCGTACGATGACCTGGGCTGTGTGTGTGCGTTGGGGGCGGGGAGGGTCGTCGAACGAAAGTGTGAGATGGGCCGCGCCCGTGTTAGCGCCGGCGTCTTATGCTAGAACGTCCTAGTGCTTGGCATGACCCCATTTTTATGCGTCGGCCAACACATATCACAATTTTGTAACTTGTCACGTGCGGCATTCGATCGTCGGTGGGCCGCAGAATGTCGGCTTTTAAGGACATGTCGCACAGGGCAGCGTCTATCGGGCCCGGGCTGCAGATGTGCGACACACGGTCGCGACCAGAATTTCATGTTTTTCTTCTTATTATCACCGATGAATTGCTGGTTTTTGTTTCCATGACATAAGGATTTACAATATTTTTTCTCTTCCTACGTTAATTAACAAATTAATTTATTTAACATAGGAAGAGTAATCCGCTATGCAATCAATCCGAGGGTGGCGGAGCGTGTTTAAAATCTGCTTGTATCTACCCCTGAAAACCTTATAAAACTCTCTTCTACTTAAATACAAAGATGCGCAAATCTTTTGCGTATTCAAGAAAAAATTAGTTTAATTCAAAGAATCCAAAAAATCAAGGGCTCATATTTATTCGAGGTATTATTACCTCCTAGCGAGTAAAGAGTGTACCGTAGCGTTGCTCAGATTTGAAAGAGAAGTACATATAATGTCAATTCATACCAGAAATCTTAGTTATGGGTTTGATTATGCGACAATTTAAGTGAGCTGTGTGTTCGCAGGCTTGAGGTTGGGGAGGGAAAGGATATAGACCTTCCAGAGTGTCCAAGAGCTTCGCTAAACAATCAATGCATAAGGTATCTTGGTCCGGTAAGGCACGTTCCACCATGGTTGCCTATCTTTATTTACAACTTGTGATGTATATATCCTTAAGGCTAGCCTCAATGGAGTTTTATGGGACGTTTCACGCACATTTAATAGGGTGCCACATCAGCATATTTGCACTTTTGCATGAAACGAAGAGGAGAGAGAAGAAATTCGTTTCATCCCCACGACACAACCTCGACGGCGTTTCACATGCGGTGAAACCCGATGAAATCCGCACTGAGGCGCTTGAAAGTTTCATCGGCAAGATTGTGTGGTGTCGGTCTTGGAGCCTCCATGCGGGGAAGATGGAGGGAGAGGCTAGTGGGACCCATGAGAGCTAAAAATAGCATATGAAACTGTGCAATAAAATTTGCATTGAGGTAGATACTTATTTTACGTTAAAATTGCATATCTTGGAAAGTGGGAGATGAAACCCTGGATTGAGACTAGCCTAAGGCCAGTCTCAATTGTGGTTTCACGAGAGTGTCATGCACATTAAATAGACTACCATGTCAGCATTTGCATGAAATTGCATGAAATTGGGAGGAGAGAGAAGGAATTCGTTTCACCATGGTGAAACTATATAGCAGTGTTTCCAAAAAAATTGGAAAGTGTATGAAACCCCCATTGAGAGTATTATTTCATTTCATCCGCATGCATGGAGGAAGATCATTGGTGGAAGAGAGGAGAGAGAGACAACGGTGGACCCATAGAAGCTTTAAATAGTATGTGAAACTGTGCAATAAAACTATGCATTGAGAGGGTGAGTTGTTTCGTATCAAAATCTCAAAGCTTTAAATAGTATGTGAAATTGTGCAATGAAACTAGCCATTGAGACTGGCCTAATAATGCTGAATATATCTGCCAGAAATGTGCCATGTCTTTACCTGCAGCAAACAGCCTCGCCCTCCTTGAATATGAGAAAGCAGTTCAAAGCTAGCAAAGCTACCACATTTCAATGTTCTAACATCTGTTTGATGTTTTGCAGCAAGAGCGTGAGCACTATGAATACATCATTAATGAGGGAAAGATTATCCATAAGCAGTCCGAAGAACCACTTGATACGAGTAGGGATCCTGAAGGACCTCAATGGATTTTCGTTATGAGCACAACAAAAAGACTTTATGTTGGCAAGGTAACCTTTTTTTAATTCTACAGGGACCTTTGTCACAATTTCTTACTTCAATGCTGGTAAATCGATTTCTACATATCCATTAGAAAAGAGAGGTGTATTCCAGCACTCCAGCTTTTTGTCAGGAGGTGTAACCATAGTTGCAGGAAGAGTTTTTGCAGAAAATGGAGTTATCAAGGTATTTTGCTTTACCAACCACTGACTGTTGGCTTGTTATTTTTACTTAGCGTGGTATTTTACTTCGTGCTTGATCTAATTCTTCTAATCTATGTTTATTTGTTCTGGATGAAGTCCATCTGGGCGTACAGTGGTCACTACAAGCCAAGCAAAGAGAACATCTACAATTTCATGAATTTCCTAGAAGAAAATGGAGTTGACCTCAAAGATGTTGAGTTTCGGATTTATGGACTAGGGGTTATATCACCACCTGGACATACGACATAATCAAACTATCGGCCCAAGAGGCCAACGAGGAGGGAGCCCACGAGGGCTTCTGTAGGCAACCAAGACGACAAGCACGACACGCTACTATCATCCAGGGTCAGCATATCTAGACGATAGCAGAGATCAATCGGTTTCACCTTATACGTGTTCTTATTTTGTTACACACGCAGAAGAATCAAAGAGAAATAATATACAAGCGCGCAAATATTGGTGAGCATTTCGCCTAGGAAAAAATTTCTAGGATATCGTATTTATCCACGGGGAAAATGTGCGAGAGCAACTAAGTCTATGCTTAGCCACTGAGAAACTAGAAGCTAAGACGGTGATGATAGGGATATAGAGAAGATCACTAAGGTCTTCTAGTTCTAACCTTCGCAAGATATGTATACTATTATTCCTATGGGGACACTACTAAAGAAAAGACACCAATGCTTTCTGTTAGCAACAGGTTTTACTTGGCCTATGAACAGGAGGTGAACTACGTACAGAGGAAACCAATGAGGCTATAAGAGTCACCCTCATGAGCTACCACCGATTCTAGAAGGCAGGGTGCATCTATGAGCAACCGAGTCTAAGAACCATGCTTACACATGAATCAGTACTGTAACCCAAGAGCGACAAGGATTAAAGTACTCAAAAGAGTCATAAAACGGAAGAACAATAATAACAATGTTACTTACTAGAATTAGAAGTTGAATACCGAGAGAATCTCGAAGCAAGCTCCAAATGGAACTTGATCCCCAAGTAAAAGCCGGGGAGGAGACACCAATAGGCTGGCACTTCATCCAAACTCTTTCCTCCACTCGCCTCACTGTATCCAAAAGACTACCCTTAATTTCTTTGATGAGCATGCCCGATCAATGAGATACGGTGGCTGTTTATATAGGGGGATAGGACCAACCGAGCCCTCAGATCAAATCGACCTTGAACATTGGTTGAGATAGAGTCTTGAAGGCGGTGGAGGGACCGACATTGAAAAGAAGGATGACTGGTGGCCCCCATAGGCCGACCGACCTACAGGTGGGGTTGGTTGCTTTGTCTCTATGATCGATGGGCCCCACCTTCGGAGGGTTGGCTTCTCGTATCCTCTAGAACCTTTTTCTACGTATATGGGTGTGGTATCTCTCCTTTTGACATGGCATGTGGGCTTGCAAAACATGAATTCATCGAATCTCATGAAAATTGTTAGATTAACCTCTAGTTCTATGTTGGTGATTCTTTATGCAATTCTTCCAAGATATGTTGACGGTTAAGAATGATGGTTATCCACCATAAACAAATTGCCCCACACTATGCCTTTTACTCATCCTTGAGAAAAAAAAGATATACTATAATTTTTTTTTGAAATACAATTGTTAGAACATAAGGGAGGAAAAAGAAACAAAAGATCATCACTGTAAAACAGTTTCATATCCACCGGCAGGAATTCAAAAATGCTTCTAGATGAAACATTTCATTATTTTTCTATTTTCCACCTATTCCTTTGGTTCCATCCTAAAGTCTAAAATGATTCACCTTGCCAAATGCATGGCTCTTAGATGAAATCGTTTGCCAAAGAAAAAAGTCTCACAAAAAATCTAATAACCAAGCAGAACCCAGATAGACCAAGAGTTTCCACCTAACTTATATGGATCAAGAATGATCCAAACAGGTGCCTACCAAGGGGCTTTTCAACCTGTTTTTACTTTTGCAAACAAAATACAAAAACCAACCAAAGAGGTGAAAAGCCACAACTAGTTTAGACAAAAACTATTTTTGCTCTAGTACAAAACCCACGACAGCTTCTCCTGCTTTTGGGCAAAGAAATTACCCATTTACCACTAGTTATGAAAAAAATGATTTGTTCTTTGAAGAAACACATTTTCGGGGGAGTTTGAGGTTCACATGAGGTGAGCCGGGTCCACCTCGGGCGGCTGCCCGGTCCCGACTACTTGTGGCCTGTCCCTATGGCGCAGCCCTGATAAGCTCCTCCGTTGCCCAACAATGGGTGTAGCAACAACTCTTTCCTTTTCTTTTATTAAGGGTTTTTTGTTTAGAATTTGCGAGCTAGGGAGTGAGTAGTGGAGCATCGTAGAGACTAGACAGTGACAAAGCTATGCAAAAACTTATTAGAGAACTGTGTATTTGTCTTGTGACCTTATAGTGGTGCGTGGACTTACAACATATATGTACTCAAAAGAGTTGTAAACCGGAAGAACAATAATAATAATATTACCTCCTAGAATTAGAAGTTGAACATCAGAGATTCTCAGAAGCAAGCTTCGGATGAACCTTGATCCCGTAAGTACAAGCCAGAGAGAGGAGACATCGATAGGCCGACACTTCCTCCAAACTCTTCCCTCCACTCTATCTCACTATATTTATAAGACTAGACCCAATCTCTAAGGGACTTACAAGGCTAATCTTCTCTTGAATAGGGTTTAGGGTTTCTAACTCAGGCTTACAGTTTCTACCTCTAAAGAGGATGCATGATGAATGAGATACGGGTTATTTATATATGGCATAGGACCAACTGGAGCCCTCAAATCAAACCGATATTGAACAATGGTTGAGATGGAGTCTTGAAGGAGGTGGAGGAACCGACGTTGAGCGGGGAGGCTGATCTGGTGTCGCCCTAGGTTAGCCGACCTACGGGTGGGGTCAGCCGCCTATCTCTGTGATTTGGTGGGCCTATCTTTGGAGGGTTGGCCTCTCATATCCTCTAGAACTTTCTTCTACGTGTGGGTGTGGTATCTCTTCTTTATCGTGATATGTGGGCCTGCAAAATATGAATTCACCAAATCTCATGGAAATTGTTAGTTTAACCCCCTCGTTCTATGTTGGTGATTCTTTTATGCATATCTTCCAAGTTATGTTGACATTTAAAAATAAATGATAGTTATGTACCGTCAACAAACTCCCCACACTTAGGATTTTACTCGTCCTCGAGCAAAGGACGGATTATAATTAAGAAAAATACAAATTGTTAGCACATAAGGGAGGCAAAAGAAATGAATTATCATCACAGTGAAACCACCCAACATTTTCACGTCCACTAGCAGGAATCCATAAATGCTTCCAGACGAAACATTTCATGATGATTTTTCTATTTGCCACCGATTCCTTTTGTTCCATTCTAAAATCTGAAATGATTAAGGTTGCCAAATGCATCCTATACAAAGGTGAAGCGCCTAATGTGGCCTCTTGGCTTTTAGATCAAGTCGTTTGCCAAAAAAGAACACCTAACTTATACCGATCTAGAATGATCCAAACGGGAGCTGACCAAAGGGCTTTTCAACTTGTTTTTACTTTTGCAAACAAAAGCCAAAAACCATCCAAAGAGGTGAAAAGCCACAACTGGTTTAGATAAAAAAAACTGCTTTTATTGCTCTAGTACGAAATCCACAATACATTCCTTACTTTTTCACCTGCTTTTGGGCAAAGAAATTACCCACTTACCACTAGTTATAAAAAAAATGATTCATTCTTTCTAGAAGCACACTGCGGCCGCATGAGGCGAGTCAGGTCCGCCTCTAGCTGGCCCCTGCCCCTGTCCCAACTACTTGTGGTGTGTCACTCTGCCCCCATCCTACGACGAACACCAGCGCGGCCCTGACGAGCTCCTCCGTGGTGGTGGCGCACCAGCAACGCGGTGAGGCAACAACTCTTTCCTTGTCTTTTATTAAGTTTTCTTTTTTTTTTTTAGAAATAGTTAAGTACCCGTGCGATGCTACGGGTATATATAGAAAATCTCATGATAGATTAGTGATCAAATATTTGTCATGTTTGCAAAAAGCAGTACATGATTGCAAATACATATAAACATGAGGCGTTATACCCCTAGTTCAGGAAAAAGCATCGCTGATCCTAGTTAGAAACTTAGAATTCAGATGTGCCATACGTTTTTTGAGGAATCAGATGTGTCATACGTTAGTTTTGACTCCAGAACAAGCACAAGCAAAATGAAACATGGACAGCGAACAAACGCGACAAAAGCATGAGCAGGAGTCCTGCTGCCATCACTACCAACCGACCACCACTGCCAACCGACCAGATAGCCAACATCCAAAAAAAATACAGATCATCTCTCGTTATCAATTTTACAGAAACTACAGTATGAAAGAACAACAGCCAAACGTTTTGAGGGCTGAATATGCAATCCATCATTCTAAATAATGACAGGGCTCAAAAAGCTACACAGGCACCTAGGACCTAAGAAACACCATTTGGTATGGATCAGAGGAGCTCGAAGGCCACAAGCGTCAATGCGTCATGGTTGCATGGCGATGGCAGGTCCACCATGGGGATGTCATCGTCCTCCATTGCAGCTGCTGGAGCCACTCCACCACAAGTGCCGGGAAGACCACCAGTCACCAGACACAAACAGGAACGAGAGGTGACAGTGCTTGCGGGTGGCATCCCATGCATGGATCTGCGCTAAGGCATGGCTCAATCAACAAAAGATCAAGTTACATCATCTAATGCCATAAGTTCGCCATAGATTAGTGATCAAAATTGCTAAAATGCTGGAGCTGAAACTACATGTGTGCATATGCTCATCTAGTAGAAGCGTACATGTAAAAGAACAAGAAACAAATATAGGAAATCCAAACCTGATGGTCAAGTAAATCAAACATGGATTCACTTTGTCACTGCTCATTAAATCTATTTTCAAATTGTGAAAACACATCCTGCTATACAAAGGAGGTATAGCCACCAAAGTTCTAGATTCCCTAACCCTATTGATCAAAGTTTGTACCTCAAAGAATATCAAGTTCAAGTATGCTCTAAGTGGAAATAAACCTAAAATACAGAACTACAAAATATGGGATAGAAAGGTACCATTCAGGCCTGGCATCTAAGAATTTTGCTGTTCAGGCAACCAGAAACCGGCCATAAGAATAAAGATAACCTGCAAAGTGACAGGCATCATTGCATCAGATAAAAACAATATGACCTACTGTGACTATAGCCAAGCAAATATAACAAACACTTCCTGGTTGATTTCTAGACCCGTACATTTTTCTTCTTCTCTCTTTGAAACCTACTAATCTCCAATCAGCGCTATACCATAGGTTGGTGAAATGCAGAGTCTAGAGTTCATAGATCTTCGACCTCATCTCCTCTGAGTGCACCGGCAAACTCCTTCGCTGGCTGGCATTCTTGGCTCCAGGGATTGGCACCACGTTCCCTTGGCAGGTCAACCAGTTCAGAGACACCTGAAACGAAGGAACGGAGGGAAGATCAACTGAGTTCATGCATCTCGTTAGGATCTCAAATGTCTTTTGATCTGGAGATGTTACAAGCTTTTGTAGGTGAAGCATCGTACCTGGGTTGGACTCCTGCCATAGTTTGCTCCAATCTCTTTAGTCTTGTTTATAAGTGGTTGGAGCTGTACATATATATGACATGATGCATCTACAGATTTCAGATAATAAAGTTGAATTGCAGAGTTTGAAGCTTGTGTCAGCATAACTACCGAGATGCGAGATCTAGTTTACAGAGCACTAACCTTGGTGAGGAACTCAGGTGTGTGTGTATTTGCTCGAGGACAAATAGGGGGCTTTTCTGGAGTGTATTTACCTGTCAGGACACCTGAATAATGGAAACAAATTAGTTATGCTGATTAATTTATTAACACAATCGCATAATTGGGCAAATAAACTAAGGTTGGCTCCTACCTTGGGCAATCAGAGAATAAGCAATCAAGGTGCTACCTTTGTTCCCGTTGCTCAGGTGTCATGTTTGCAAATGTAATCTTCTTCCTCGCATGATCTGCCATGAGCTGCTCATTCGTTAACTGTCTCTTAAGTGAAGCAGTGCACTGTGACTGCTTGATTAATTATGCTGCGAGCAGTAATTATTAGATCACTCTGATCTGCCTTTAGACCAACTCAGTACTGCTCAGCAAGTAATAATGCATCAATTTCTTCTCTCCGTTTCTCTAGCCGCTATTGAAGAAATGAGAAAAAATGAGCTGGCGTTGATGGCAAATGCCTGCCAAGCACGATCCTGGCCACCAGGCAGTCAAAATCAGTGGCCCGGATTGCTGCCTGGGCAAGCAACCAAGCAGGCCTTAGTGGAGCGATTTTGCCAATATGCTATTCTGTAGACAGTTGCCTGGCTATGATCAACAAAAGACAGTTGCCTGGCTGTGTATACTTTCTCTTGAAAATAAATGCAGTTATCTTGTGAACACATGTTTTACTTGATGCCATATGGCTCGAGATAATTATAACATAGTATTCTAAATTCCACAAACGTAAAGGGAAACACGGGGCACCATCTTTATATAAGTCAGGTTTTTATATTTCAATATATTTCAAATGAGCTACACTTTGTTTTCAATTACAGCTACAGATTATCCTAAACTGTCCATGCGAAGCAAAGTAAGCAGGACTGCAGAAAAAGAATAATCTTATGGCACAATCACCGAAAGTGGAGTAACTGAACTACTGAATATTAAACTAAACCACATAGAGTAAATTTAGGCACAAGCTGCAGAAAGGAGTGAATTTAGGCACAAGTTGCAGAAAGGGTGTCTTACAGACCGAAAGACCATGGACCAAAACACAGAAATATCCCATTACTGGATTCCATGCTAGCGCATTTCAAAAGTATGAATCAAATACTTACCTGCAGATCCTTGACTGCTTGCTCTCGTGATGTCACTTTCTGCTGCCTATTACGTTTTAGCACACCAATGCACAGTATCCCCTACATATTTAAAGGTTGTCAGTTAACAACATTTGTGACGATGCAATAAAAAGAAGGCAATGTGGAACGTTTGTTTCATCACACATTATAAGATCATATTGTGGTATGAAACCTATGATAGACACAGCTAGTAGAGACTTCATGAATAATCATGCTACTCATTCGGGGAGTCTTTGTATGAAAATTTTCAGCCTGTGCTACAAGCATTCAATTGATACTAATTCGAGAAGTGTTTGTAATACTTCTCGCAAGAAAAGCGGAACCCATTGTTCAAACAGAGTATGGTAGGTTGCTCAACAATAATTTCTCTGTATTAATATGTACAGTAATTGATGCATGGTAAATTGGCAAGAAGCAGGAGGGCCAGCGGCTACCAAATTGACCTCCGATCAAAATTAATTTCATTAAACTGCAATTGAAACATAAAGCACACGAGAAGAGAGACAGGAGCAAACGCACACCTTTCTTCCGACCCGTTGCCGCCCAATTCGTCATTGCTCAGGAGCCCGTTCGCATGCACACCCGGCGGGTGGTCGCGCTCCGTGGCGTGTCCGGCGGCGGGCTACGGCAGCAGCTAATCGGTCCTCCGGCGGCGTCTCGTCCGACGGTGGAGGACCGGTCGTCCTCCGGTGGTGGCGGCAGCCCGTGCGGCGGCGGAGCTGCGTCCGGGGGCAGCCCGTCCTCCGGCAGCGTCGCGTCCCACGGCGGAGATGCCGCGCACGAGGCAGGTCGAGCCAGGCCGGCGGCCTAGAGGCGGCTCCTGACCCCACGCTTGAGTTTGGACCACCTCCTGCCCCGTCGCTAGCAACTGCCGCCGCTCGATTCGCGATTCCTGGGACGTGGGCGCAAGACCGGGGCATCCACGACTCCTCCTGCTGCCGGCGAGGTGAGGCGAGCCCACAGCAGCCGCCGCCGGACGTCTGCCACTGCTCCTGCTGCCGGCGAGGCGAGGCCACAGCAACTGCCGCCGCTCGATTCACGGGACGCAGGACGATGGCGTCCGCGACTCCTCCTGCTGCAGTGCTGCCGGCGAGGCGAGGCGAGGCCACAACAGCCGCCGCTGCTCGATTCACTGATTCGCCGGGCTGCCGCTTCCCCGCTCGTTTTGCTTGCCCGTCCTCGACGACGGAGATGGGGAGGTGGGGAGGCGAGTGTGAGGGCGGCGGTTCCGCGGGAACAGGGATTAGGGGGTGCAGGGCGATTAGTGGCGTGTGCGGGAGGGTAGTTTTGTTTTTTTTCACGGGAGAGAGATGTGGGGAGGGGGTTACAGACGGACGTGAGTCATTAGCGGAGGCAGGCCGAAAGCGGTGGATACGATATCATTTGGGGATTTTTAGTAGTAAGATTGAGAGCCATGGAGTGAGTAGTGGAGCACCGTAGAGATTAGACAGTGACGTAATACAATAAATTAGAGAACTGTGTACTTGTCTTGTGACCTTATAATGACGCATGGGCTCACAACAAATTTGAACTGTGTACTTGTCTTGTGACCTTATCCATGCATGAGGCTGAAGTATGAGTTCCAGTACGTATATATATCACCGTCAAGGACCATATGATTCATGAACTAACCCGTAATGAGTGGAGCGTTATACTTACTTAGCAATCGATGTCCCAGCAGCTGTGTAGTAGTTAACTCGACAAACAAGCAGCTGCAGTAGTTGATCGAAAACGCCCCCTGGTTCGACCTACTTAATAGTTTATTTACACATGCGAATTCTGAAGCGAAAATGAATGGCCTCCATTCTGCAGTCACTGTACGTGCGTGGTACACTCCGTCCGACGTGTCCGACAACCCGCTCCGCAATCGAGATTTACTTTTTTCGCAGACATGCACATGTTGTGGTCAGCTGGCAGCTCAGCTTTGTGGCCGTTCAATCATTATCCTCGCATGTACCATATGTGGTAATAATAAGCTCAGCTCAGCTTCCTCGCCCAACTCCAACAATTGCTCATTGCTCGCTCCCAACTCTCGAAACGAACAAATGGAGGTGGTGGATGCGGATAGGCCGCTGGAATCCGTGGACGGAACCGGCGGCGAGAATGGCGCGGCCACAAAGGTGCAGAAGGTTTTCCGCAGCTACCGGAGCCGACGGGAGCTCGCCGACTCCGCCGTCATCGCCGTCGGCGATCTCTGGTATATGGCACCTAACTTCTTTCCCGTTCATATATATATGGTTCTAGCTGGGGCCCTCGTTTCAGGGAAACAAACCTTTGAATAAGACCGTAGGGTCTTGTGACGATTTCGACCAATGCGCTGATGATGCAGGTGGCAGTGGCACGTGCTGGACTCCGCACGGCTCCGTCAGAGCACCGTCTCCTTCTTCGACAAATCCAAGCCGGAGACGGCCGCTTCGCGCTGGAACCGCGTCGGCCTCAACGCAGCCAAGGTCCTCCCTCCCACAAACCGATCCATTAATTCGTCCTCGTGCGTGCAATATCAGGCTTCTCGATCAAGTCCTGTGTTCCTGAGTTTCTCATGCTTCCTTGCTTGCATTGTACCTTGCAACAGGTGGGTCAGGGTTCATCCAAAGACGTCGACAGCAAGGCTCTCAAGATGGCTTTCGAGTACTGGATCGAGGCTGTGAGTACAAAACCCACTACTCGTATTATTTCTCAGTTTGGCTTTACATTAGATGATGCTGTGTTTTCAGTTCAGGTGTATGAAATGAACCTGCTTTTCAGTATCGTCAGTTCAGCTTCAACTTCCTGTCATGTGTGATGAAAACATAGTTTATATATGCCTTTGCACGTTTTTCATATATAATATCTATAATAAATATCTCTGTTTTTTTGGTGAAAATAACTGTTCATTGATCGCACTGTTCACCAAATCGGGATCCCCCACATGCCCATATTCATCTGAAAATCATTGTTCATGGATCACACTGTTTATCGTACTGGGATCCCCTCAACATGTTCCTATTCATCTACAATAACGGAGCCCGTCCACAGTCCGGATCCCAGCTATAATATAAACCCGTTATGGAAAAGTATCGTACCCATTAGCAATAATACATACCCGTTATGGAACAGTACACACCCATTATTGAACCTACCCATTAGCAATAGTATGCCGTACCCATTAACAATAGTACATAGCCATTACCAAACAGTGCAAGCCCGCGACAAAACATTGTCACAACCCGTTACGAATAGCACATACCCATTATAGGATAGCAAATACCCATTACAATTGTACGAATTGTGGGCTTTGCTACTCGCGTGCAACGCGGGGTCACAGGCTACTATATATATGAGGAAATAGAGTTATAAAATATTCTTTGCAAGACTCTGATCCAATGCAACTGTTATATATAGCTACTTTGTTCCTATGTTCTTGTAGATTGATCCACGGCACAGGTATGGACGGAGCCTGCTACTCTACTATGATGTATGGTGGCAAAGCCAGGCCAGACAGCCCTTCTTCTATTGGTGAGAACTTCGCTACTACAATGATTTGCATCCATTCGTTTGCAAATTTTGTAATTCAAACGAGGAGAGGTAGTGCAATCTGCACAACCGATTTGAAAGTCTCTTTCAAGAAAAAAAAAAACAGAAAGCACTGAAAAAATAGCGTGCTATAGCGTCCAGAAGCAGCTATCGCAATGCCCATTAGCATTCTATAGCGCGCTATAGCGCTGAATAGCATCAAAATAGCGCCGCTATAGCGTTTTAGCCAAGCTCCTGCTAAATTTTAAAGCTCGCAATTTTTTTCATGGATAGAAAGCAATTACCAGTTTTATTGCACGACAATTTAAGTGAGCTGTGCATTCGCAGGCTTGACGTTGGAGAGGGAAAGGATGTACACCTTCCAGAGTGTCCTAGAACTTTGCTGAAAAACCAATGCATAAGGTACCTTGCTCTGGTAAGGCGCATTCCACACCATGGTTGCCTATCTTTATTTACAACTTGTGATGTATATATGAATATATTTGGCAGAAATGCGCCATGTCTCCCTGCAGCAAGCAGCCTCGCGCTCCTTGAATATGAGAAAGTAGTTCAAAGCTAGCAAAGCTACCACATTCCAATGTTCTAACATATGTTAATTTGATGTTTTGCAGCAAGAGCGTGAGCACTATGAGTACATCATTAATGAGGGAAAAATTATCCATAAACAGTCTGAAGAACCACTCGATACGAGCAAGGATCCTGAAGGGACTCAATGGATTTTTGTTATGAGCACAGCAAAAAGACTTTATGTTGGCAAGGTAACTTTTTTTATTCTACAGGGACCTTTGTCACAATTTGTTACTTCAATGCTGCTAAATCGTTTTCTTCATATCCATCAGAAAGAGAGAGGTGTATTCCAGCACTCCAGCTTTTTGGCAGGAGGTGTAACCATTGTTGCAAGAAGAGTTTTTGTAGAAAATGGAGTTATCAAGGTATTTTGCTTTACCAACCAGTGACTGTTGGTTTGCTATTTTTAGTTAGCACGGTATTTTT
Organism: Themeda triandra; assembly: GCA_018135685.1. NCBI lineage: Eukaryota > Viridiplantae > Streptophyta > Magnoliopsida > Poales > Poaceae > Themeda > Themeda triandra. The sequence goes on from JAENPR010001006.1 coordinate 91,209, forward strand.
CATACCTGATCAAATTCTGCTATCTATGTTTATCTGTTTTGGATGAAGTCCATCTGGGCGTACAGTGGTCACTACAAGCCATGCAAAGAGAACATCTACAATTTCATGAATTTCCTTGAAGAAAATGGAGTTGACCTAAAAGATGTTGAGTTTCGGATTTATGGACTAGGGGTTCTATCACCACCTGGATATACGACATGATCAAACTATCGGCCCAAGAGGGCATCGAGGAGGGAGCCCCCGATCGACCAAGACGACAAGCACGACACGCTACTAGCATCTAGGATTGGCATATCTAGGTGATGGCAGAGATTAATCGATTGCAGCTTATGCGTGTTGTATTTGTTACGCACACAAAAGAATCAAAGAGAATAATCCACAAGCGCACATATACTGGTGAGCCCTTCGCCTGGGAGTATTTTTAGGGAATCGTATTTATCCATAGGGAAAATGTGCGAGAGCAACTAAGTCTATGCTTAGCCACCGAGAAGCTAGAAGGTCGTTGACGATAGGGATATGTAGAAGATCACTAAGGTCTTCTAGCTCTAACCTTCGCAAGATATGTATACTATTGTTCCTATGGGGACATTACTAAAGAAAAGACACCAGCAAATTAAGGTTCCTTTCCGTTGGCACCCAGGTCCTACTTGCCCTATGAATGGGAGGTGAATGTGTACAGAGGGAATCAACAAGGCTACAAGAGTCACCATTGCGAGCTACCACAAATTCTAGAAGGCAGTGTGCATCTATGAGCATCCGAGTGTAAGCACCACGCTTACACACGAATCAGTACTCTAACCCAAGAGCGATAAAAACCGAAGTACTCAAAAGAGTCATAAAATGGAAGAACAATAGTAACAATGTTACTTACTAGAATCAGAAGCGAGCTCCGGATGCAACTTGATCCATAGGTAAAAGTCAGGGAGGAGACACCAATAGGGTGGCGCTTCATCCAAACTGTTCCCTCCACTTTATCTCACTATATCTAAAAGACTACCCATATTCTCTTTGATGAGAATGCTTGATCAATGAGATACAAGGTTGTTTATATAGGGGGATAGGACCAACTGGAGCCCTCGGATCAAACCAACCTTGAACAATGGTTAATATGGAGTCTTGAAGGTGGTGGAGCAACCGACGTTGAACGGAAGGCCGAGTGGTGGCCCCCATAGGCCAATCGATCTACAGATGGGGTCGACCGGCCTGTCTCTATGACGGGTAGGCCCCATCTTCAGACGGGATTTGTTAGTTTAACCCCTAGTTCTATGTCGGTGATTCTTTATACATTTCTTTCAAGTTAGACTTTTACTTGCCCTCGAGAAAAAGAATGGACTATAATTTTTTAAGGGAGGCAAAAGAAATGAAAGATCCACTGTGAAACCACCTTATAGTTTCATGTCCACTAGCAGGAATCTAGAAATGCTTCTACATGAAACATTTCGTTATTTTTCTATTTGCCACCAATTCCTTTGGTTCCATCCTAAAATCTGAAATGATTCAGCTTGCCAAACGCATCCTACAAAGGAACTGCCTAATGTGGACTCTTGGCTCTTAGATGAAATTGTTTGCCAAAAAAAAGTCTAACCAAGCAGAGCCCAACCGTCCAAGAATGATCCAAATGGGAGCCGACCAAGGGGCTTTTCAACATGTTTTTACTCTTGCAAACAAAAGCCAAAAACCAACCAAAGAGGTGAAAAGCCACAACGGGTTTAGATAAAAAACTTCTTTTGCTCTAGTACAAAACTTCCCCTGCTTTTTACATGCTTTTGGGCAAATAAATTACCTAATTTTTACCACTAATTATGAAAAAAAAGGATTCGCTCTTTGCAGAAACACATGTGCCGGCCGCTGCCCTGTCCGACTACTTGTGGTGGGTCACTCTGAAACAGAACCGACCAATTTACATAAGCACAAGTACGAATATCAATGCCAAGGTGTCAAAGAACGCACTTAAGCACATGTAAACCCGGTAGTCATCCAAAATCCCGAGGGATTTTAAACTTTTCCGTCATAGCCAAGATCGTAATATGTTTAACACTCATCATACTTTACACAAGCCATAAGTTATATTACATAACATCGGAGTCTAAGTAGCATTATTACAAACCACACTTAGTTCTCACATTGCGGAAGCTTACAACTTAAGTCTTACAATACTTAGAGATTACAGTGCCATGTCCACGACCAAGTCCAACCAAAAGCAAGTAGAGATGAGAGAGATATAGGACCGTGCCCACGGTCTAGTAGTCTCGCACTGCGGGGTAGAAACACGTCTCGCAGTAGCCATAAAAGATCTCTCCATCTGCAACAACATGGGAATAAAACCCTGAGTACGTGGGGTACTCAGCTAGACTTACCCGTCTTAAACCAGAAAATAAGGACTCTTATAAGCATATGCAAGGCCATATGGTGGTTTGGTTGACCCTTTCTTGCATAAAGACTTGAGCTTATTTATATTCATCAGGTGAACTATCTAAGCTTACCATATTAGTTAAAACATTCCTTTTCTAGGTTTGCACCTGTACTATAACATATCAAGTAGAAGTATAAAACAATCATCCTTTTCACATGGTTGATCATAATCCGATATCCCATATCCGTCATGGAAACATAACCCCCTTTCCATTTTCCCGTCCATAAATGTATTGCATGTACTCACGTCAAGTTATCCACTATCCAGGGACGATGGCGATTATAATCGATTCCTACTCAGCTGAGGGTTTATTTCTCACACAAACCACACTACCCCCGTCAGGGTAGATTAGGTCATCGTTAACGAGTTTGGAATTGGGAATCAACAGGACCCATGTGAGCCCAGGCCTCTTGATGGCTGCATCTAGTCGGGTCCCAACATCAGTCTTAATGCCACGGACTGTCGCACCCCAACACCAACCCCACGGGCCGACCTGATATCCCAATCCAAACAAGCTACTAGACTTCGGGGTCCCATAAAACCACCTAAGTGTGAGAAGCTGTTCAAAATGACTGAGGGCCGGAACAATACAGGGTCATTGATCAATTCCTGTTTGGGTTATGTTCCATCATTTCCTTTCCGGTCCAACCATTCTCATGTGAATCCTATCCTCGCGGATGATCATTTAACCACCCGACTTCTACCACAAAATTAAGCAAAGCTAAGCATAATACGTCCTACACTTAATTTAGGGCAGAGGTATATAAGTGGTCAAGGTAGATAATGCACCAAGGTTGTCATTCAACGCCTACTACTTAATGCAACATCAACAATAAAAGACGCAAGTTAGTTTGGCAAACCGTAGGAGAAATGCTCCGGGGCTTGCCTTTTTTGAAGGAACTGGGCTGGTGGTTCGGGCACTCCGGCAGCTCAGCTTCTGGCTCCTCCTCGGCTGCTCCCTGATCCACTAGCTCCTGCTAGGTTCCCTCGTCCGGCTCCGCTGGAACGAACTACTGGGCATTGTCCGACGATCCTGTATGATGCAATGCGTGGTTGAGTAACTCATATGAATTACTTTAGTTGTCGATGATTAATGCAAGCATACATTATAAGACGACATAACAAAATGACAATGACTCAACAAGCAATCGACATTCGCGACCCTAGGCGAACCATGTTCTGACATGGGACGAATGGACTTCGTCCATTGGTCGCTAACCCTCAACCAACATGACTCAAATAAACATGACCTTGATCAAGACCTGACCCCATCATGATCATTGATCAAGTATAACATCACCATGATCATGTGAAAAGAATCATCATGATCATCACTCATAACCAAACTTAATTAACACTAATCATGGCATAGGTTACAACAGCAACCCATATCTCCACATACCCTAAAATCCTACAAAAATTACAGCAGCAACATCAGGTTGGCCATAGCTCACTGTCCAAATTTCACAGCATTTGGACCTATGGTCAAGCCTCCACAAAAATCACAAGTTGCTACCCAATCATGGCAAAATAGTGAACCAAAAATGGTTTGCACTATGAGACATGGCAAACACCCCCTTGGGCTTCACCAACAGCTCCTACACAGTGAAGAACCATCACACAAAATTTACCAAAGCTAAACTCTTACTACAAATTAACCATAAGAATTTATTTGCTATCACTAATCACAAGCACCTTCTAAAGGAACTCTAATTTCTATAACAGAACATGACCAAGCTAATACACCATCACAAAGTATGCCAAAAATGATGAATTTTGATATCAAGATCATCATTTTTGGATCAGCCATGCTCTAGATATGAATTTCCCAAGAAAATGCCTAAAACCCTTTTTACCCAAAGTTAAATCATTTTGCACAGAAAAGTTTCTCCAAAAATTCCCATAAAATTCGACAGTATAAAGCTTCTCAAGACATGAATTTAGGAATTTGAATCATTCGATTTGGACAAGTACAACTCGAGTTACAAAATTCACAAGGTACAACATGAATTATGGAAATTCTATTTCCAGAATTCCCAACCCAAATGCTATGGGTACCCCAGATCCATCCCCACTGTCTCATGCTAAACTGCTAGGCGCACCCGAGCACGTACCCAGCCGGTCCACAGTCCAGTCCAGTCAGCCACGGGACCCGCGGGTGGGGCCCATATGCCAGCGGGCCAGAGGCAGGGGAGGTCCCTTACCGGCGGCGAACTCGCCGGTGGTGAGGTCTCCGGCCTCGGCGTCCGCGTCAGGGCCTTCCCCAGGCCTTGGCGACTCTGATGGCGCCCGAGGGGCGACGGCGGGCTCACCGGAGCACCCTCGCCGGCGATCGAAGCGCACGGCGGAGGCGCTGCGACGGCGGCCTCGCTGCCGAGCCTCCCCGGCGGCCAATCGGGCGGCGTGAAGGGACCAAGGGGTCCGTGTGCTCCCGAGGACGGCGCGAATCGGCGTAGGAGCGGTGCTCAAGCTCGGTAGAGCGAGCGCGGCCAAGCGGCGGCGATGCGCCGGAGGGGAAGAAGAAGAGGAAGCCGAACCGGCCCTCACCTTCCTCTCACGGCCAAGTCAAGGCGGCGCCCTGCGCGTGCGAGCAACGAGCTCCGCGACGGCACACGACGACGGTGGCGCGACGCTCCGCTAGGTCGGGGCGGCAGCCATGGCGGGCGAGACGGCGGCGGCAATGTGGTGGTTGTGGCGGAGAACGAGAGAGAGAGAGAGAGAGAGAGAGAGAGAGAGAGAGAGCGAGGTGAGAGGGACGAGGACGAAATGACGATGGGCGAGGACGATGACGGGCGCGAGGCGGTGTACCCCCTCCACCGAGGGCAGTGGCGAGCACCGGACGGCGACACGCACCCTGGCAGCTGTCGACGCCGGAGATCGGTGCCCTGCTCATCGGTGTGGAGACCGACAGGTGGGGCCCGGTCTCAGATTTTTTTTATTTTTAAAAATCGATTTGAACCCATTTTCCCAAGGCTATATCTCCCAAATTAAGCCGAATTTGGGCAAACTCCCAAAATAGAAAATGATCCTCATAAAGAGTAGATTATTTCACCTAAAGGAAGTTTCTCCAAGTTCCCAACTGTTTTTGAAATACAAATTTTTGAAGAAAATAGCTTGGAAAATCACCTAAAAAGAAAAACAGCCCCCTAAGCTGAGCTTAACCCCTCTAAACATATGCCTTGCACTCAAAATCATGAGAAGTGACCTTTAGAACTTTTATTCATAATGAAAAATTCTAACTAAAACCTTTAGACCCCCAGATCATCTGGAATGTTCGGAAAATACTTTTCGAAGCTTCTAGCTAGCACATTCAAAAACTAATTAAATCAAACTAGACATTTTTATGCCTATGGTCATTTCACATGACCCCTGAGTAGATTTAGGCTATCTTTGAGTCTAAATGAAATTAGTGAGCATAACATCAATCACTTGATAGTTATCATGTTTTGCACACAACAACTAGTGATCAAGCATAACACACATGAATGCATGTGCTAGGAGTGAAATGCAATGTGAAGTCACATTTGGATTTTTGATAATCAAGGCCAAAAATCCAGGATGTGACACACTCCGCCCCCATCCTCCGACAAACGCGATCCCAATGGTGCGGCCTGCACTAGTAGAGAACGGACTTTCGAACCTCAGCATTAGTCCCGGCCATTTTTGGCCCGGGACTAAAGGGGCCCTTAGTCCCGGTTGGTGACGCCAACCGGGATTAAATCCCGCTGCAACGGCTCCTGACCGGCATGCTGCACCACCAGGCTCAGGTTGGTGGTCAGCTAGGGACTTTTAGTCCCGGTTGCTGAACTTTATCCCGATTGGTAACTCCAACCGGACTAGATCTTTGGCCTATAATCCCGGTTTTTATAACTAACTGGGATAACAATTGTGGCTATAAATAGCCAGGTTCTCTTGCACCGAAAGCCACACTGCCAGCTCGTGTTCATCGCGCTGTGTTCTTGCTTAGGCCGTGGGAGTGCTTCATCACCGCACCATCTCTTCTTCAAAAAGGTAATCATCTTCATCTTTAAATCTTTCAATGATAACTTTAGAATCATAGAGATATGTGGTTTTGTAGCTTTGGATTAAGAATGGTAGATTTATATATAGGCATCAAATTTATATAGGAATCTTTCTCTAAATATATTGATTATATATATATATTTGTTTCTAATATACATTGCATGGTATATTTATAACAATGGTGGATTTAGTAGATTTTTACATCATTTCTCTTAACTTATTTGTATTTGTCATACATCAAGTTCTTGCTATTTTATATGAGTGTTTCTCTAAAATGTTTAGAATGATTTTTCAGGTTTTTGCATAGGTATGATGGTTTGCGATGAACTACCTTCCGCTCCAATATGGATCTGTTGTTTCCTTGCATTTGTATCCATAAAAATAGGCTATTTGTGGGATAAAGCCCTTCACATACAGATTGTGGTGTGCTTAGTTAGTGATGATGCTCACAACTGGTACTAGAAGAGTGTTTTTGAAGTTCTATGCTACTCCAGACCTTGTCGTAGTTGAGCAAGCGATTAATGCAATGAGATTGTTACAGGGACTTCCCAATAGGTGGAATAATCCATCCTATTCGGGAAAGTTGTTGCATGGGCTGCTGTGGACTTAGTCGTGTAGTAAGCCATGAACGTTCTTGTTGTAACTAACCGGGATAACAATTGTGGCTATAAATAGCCAGGTTCTCTTGCACCAAAAGCCACACTGACAGCTCGTGTTCATCGCGCCATGTTCTTGCTCGGGACATGGGAGTTCTTCATCACCGCACCATCTCTTCTTCAAAAAGGTAATCATCATCATCTTTAAATCTTTTAATGATAACTTTAGAATCATAGGGATATGTGGTTTTGTAGCTTTGGATTAAGAATGGTAGATTTATATATAGGCATCAAATTTATATAGGAATCTTTCTCTAAATATATTGATTATATATATATTTGTTTCTAATATACATTGCATGGTATATTTATAACAATGGTGGATTTAGTAGATTTTTACATCATTTCTCTTAACTTATTTGTATTTGTCATACATCAAGTTCTTGCTATTTTATATGAGTGTTTCTCTAAAATGTTTAGAATGATTTTTCAGGTTTTTGCATAGGTATGATGGTTTGCGATGAACTACCATCCGCTCCAATATGGATCCGTTGTTTCCTTGCATTTGTATCCATAAAAATAGGCTATTTGTGGGATAAAGCCCTTCACATACAGATTGTGGTGTGCTTAGTTAGTGATGATGCTCACAACTGGTACTAGAAGAGTGTTTTTGAAGTTCTATGCTACAGACCTTGCAGTAGTTGAGCAAGCGGTTAATGCAATGAGATTGTTACAGGCACTTCCCAATAGGTGGAATAATCCATCCTATTCGGGAAAGTTGTTGCATGGGCTGCTGCGGACTTAGTCGTGCAGTAAGCCATGAACGTTCTCGTTGCTCGCTTGTTTGCGCATCATCTTGGAATAGACATAGTTTGTATCCTCCACCTCTAACATTCTTTGGCACCTGTTTGACGTTTCTTGGTGCTAGAAGAGTGTTTTTGAGGTGGTTACTTATAAATGTGTTTGTACACTTTGATTAAGGTCTTTGTTACCTTATATATAATTTTCTTTTAATGTGTTTGTACAGTTTGATGATGGGCTATGTAAGTTTTGTAATCGACAATGATATTGTCTTACCTTTATAAGGGATGGTTGGACGTTGTTCTCTCCCTCCGCCGGCAGTTATAGGGGACTTCGACCACGTAATGTGTAGTCCGGAACTTTTCAACCCAAATGTGTTGAGCAATCATTTTCCCACTATAGTAAGCAATCCTATTTGTTTTAAGAAAATAATGTATGTCAGATATCATTTCAAAAAAATTCTAATATATATTCATATGTGTGTTTCTTAAATGTATCGTAGGTTATTGACCCTATTGTTTGGCTTAGGGAGATACTAATCAATCATTTCAATGTTGAAGCATTGGATGTTGTGACCTTTCATCCCGTTGATTAGCCATTAAGATGGCAATGTCGGATTGGATTCTCCATCCTACCACACGTGGGTGCGAGATGTTGTACAAATCTTAGAGACGGGGTGCAGGGGGCATGATAAGGCTTTTGCAGAAAGAGATTGTATAAAGTCATGCTTAATGAAGCTTGCTAATATTGGGTACACGATATTTGTTTAGTGTTGCAAAATTCAGTTTTAACTACCTTTTTTTGTAACACTTGCAGGATGAGGACAGTGACTTAACCTACGCAAGGTGCAGTTTTGAAGCAATTGTTAACCAGGCAATGGATACATTGGGCTACGATTGGAAATTTATTAGTGAATGGCCAGCACTCACTACTGAAGGATTCCAGGCAAAGCTGCATGTGACAATGAGGGGACAAGCCCCCCCCCCCCGACTTCACCAGCATTAATAGTTGTTAGTACACTCTGTAATCGAAGATATGAAGCAACTGAAAGTGCATTACCTAATTTATTGATCTACCTTAGTTTTTAGATAGAAATCTGCATCGACTACATACACTCGTCGGATTTGAAAATTCGACGATACAATGAGTGGTACGGTTAAGTGTAACGACAACCTTCTTGTGTAATTCGACTATTCGACTATCCTTTTTAATTCACCTTGTTTAGATTGCAAAAAATTTCAACTTTATAAACAGTGTAATTAGTTATTTAATGCTCCATGCATTAGTCTAAAAATTGATGTGATGAATATTGAGTGAACAAACTTGGAAAAATTTTAGTTTTTAAAAAGAAGCGCGCCAAACCAAACTCGATGGCTCGTAGGAAAAATTTTAGTTTTTAAAAAGAAGTGCGCCAAACTGAAAGCTCCAGTTTGGTTTTGGTAATTAATGACCCTCAAATCTTGCTAATGCTTTGCTCTAAGTGTGGTTAGACACATAGCAACGTGACGGTGGATGATGGAGCATGGTGATCACGGTGACGAACATGGTGGACATGTGAAGTGATCAAGCTCCGGTGATGGATGGAAATGCCCGTGGAGATCAAGGCGAAGGTACTTGATAGGGCTTTCCGGTTTAGTGGTTGAGACACTTAGCGAGTGTGACCACATTTAGGATCGATAACTGACTATCAAGAGGGGTTTCCTCGGTTCATTCGCGGTCCTAAGTGCCTCTAGTTGTGACTTTGCATGATGCATGAGAGACTAACTAGAGGGCTAACTCTTGCCGACTTGGTCGTGCTTGTACTACTAACTCCGGTGCTTGAGACGAGGTCTACACTTGGTGGAGTTGGTATTCAAGGCAAGAGGTTGGACTTGGAGTGAAGACGGCGCAAGATTCTACGCAGAAATCTTCTTCAAAGGGCGTCAGACGCCGGTCAGACGCGGGCCGGACGCGTCCGGCATGTGCTGAGCCGGCGTGGGTGGCTGGTTGGCTCTCGGCTGAGCACTGGACGCGGCGGTGGCGCGTCCGGCGGTCCCCCGGACGCCGACCAGAAACTTCTGGGCTCGGGCGCGCTGGCGGTGGCTCTGTCGGACGCGCGTCGGACTCAGGGCAGACGCAGCCATCGGACGCTGGCCGGACGCGGGAGCCGGACTCAGCGAGGTTACTGTTGAGCGTCCGACGCTTGGTGTATTCGAATGACACAAGCTTCAACGGTCGTCTGACATGGCGCGCTGAAGAGCGCCGGACGCGTCCGACGGGCAGCGGCGGACGCGTCCGGTGCTTGTTGAAGCTCCAGCCCGTGGGGACAACGGCTACTTTAATGGAGGGGTCTATAAATAGACCATTGGCCGGCCTTGGGGAGCTCTCTTCGCCATTTCTTCATACCTGAGCATTCTTTGAGCAAGAGAGACACTCCCCCACTCATCTCTTTGATTTCTTTGCTAATCTTGAGAGAGGTTTGAGTGAGAACAAGTGATTTGCATTGAGAGTTGCATCTAGAGGCACTTGTTCATCGAGTGAGCTATGGATTCTTGTTACTCTTCGGCGATTCCCATCACCGTAGACGGTTTGAAGCAGCGGGTGGGGTTGAGCTCGAGTTGGAGATTGTTCGAGGCCACACCGGGTTCTTGTGAGGGGTTCTTGATCCTTCCCCGCGGGAGTTCGCGAAAGGATACTCTAGTGGATTGCTCGTGGCTTGTGGATCCTTGTCTTGTGTGGAGATTGCGGCTCCCCATTGGGGTCTTTGGCACCGAGCCAATTGAGCGGGCAACTCACCAAGCAAGTGTATCGCCACAACGAGGAGTAGCTTGCCGGGAAGCAAGTGAACCTCGGTAAAAAATCATTGTGTTGATTTGTGATTGTCGAGGCTTCGACCTCCTTGTGTTGTGCTTGAGCTCTCTAGGTGATTGGCTACTACACGGTGATTGGCCATCTTCTACTCTACGCGGCGGTATAAACTTCCATCACCTCCTTACTTTCCGCATAGTAGAATTGCTTGTTGTGGTCCTTCGGTTACCACTCTTTGTGTAGTTTAAATCCCGTGGGTAGAACTACTTGTTGTGGTCGGTCGGGAACCACTCATTGTGTAGAGTAAATCCCGTGGGTAGAATTGCTTGGTTGGTTTTGGTGAACCGACGTTGTGTAGTTTGATCACCGTTGTTGTGTGCGCATTTGAATTGAGTAGCCTTGCATGGTAGGATGGCTTGCATAGAATAGTCGAAGCACTTGCTCTGCACATTTGCCGCCTTGCTATCTAATTGGGTTGTCTAGTATTCTTGCTAGAAATTTTATTAGGCTATTCACCCCCTCTAGCCATTGTGACCTTTCACGTGGTATCAAAGCCGGGCACCGTTTGTTTGAGTTGGATTAACATCCTATGGTGAAGCAATGGCATTGGTTATGCATATCAACAACACCAAGAAGGCACCATCATTTCGAGGTGATGACTATGCCAAATGGAAGCTCAAGATGAAGAGTCGTCTCAAGTCAATCAACCTTGAGGTGTGGAATGTGGTGGAGACAAAGTTTGAGCTTGTTGAGGGTGCGGTGCCAACACCGGCCGAAGAGAAGAAGCAACAAGCAAATGACATTGCCGTGAGTGCTTTCCATGAGGCACTTGATGATAAAGCTTTTGAGCTCATCAAGAACCTTGAGGTGGCTCATGACATTTGGAAGAAGCTAGAAGAAGCTTATGAGGGCACCGAAAGTGTCAAGACCGCAAGAGCCTACATGTTGCAAGAGAAGTTTGCAAGCTTCTCAATGAAGGAGGATGAGAGTGTGCCGGAGATGTTCCATAGGCTCCAAGTCATTGTCAATGAGCTCAAGGGACTTGGGGAAGAAATCAAGGACTCTCAATTCTCCACCAAGTTCATGAGATGTCTTCCCAAGAGATTTGACATGTTGAAGACCGTCATGGTGAAGACAACCATGAAGGAGAAGCCAACTCCCAACCAAGTCCTTCAAGAGATCATGGCCGATGATGAGTTTAGAGAAGATCATGAGAAGGAAGAGTTGGTGAAGAAGAAGAAGAAGGAGAATGAGAAGAAGGATGATGACAAGAAGAGCGTGGCATTCAAGGCCACATCATCCAAGAGCAAGGGCAAGAAGAAAAAGAAGAGTCTTCAAGTGAAGATGAACCATGCTCTAGCTCAAGTGGGCAAGAAGAAGAAGTGAGTGAACAAATGGCACTCCTTGTGAAGAGAATGGGGAAGCTCATGAAGAAGGGGTACCGGTCCAAGAGCAAGAGAAGCTCATCCAAGTCTAGTGACCGTCCCATGAAGTGCTTTCGGTGCAATAGCAAGGATCATCTCATTGCCAAGTGTCCTTATGCAAGTGATGATAAAGATGCCATGAGGAAGGAGAGGAAAAAGCAAGAGAAGACGAAGGAGGAGAAAAACTCCGCTCACAAGAAGAAGAAGGGGGAATCTCATGTGGCAACTTGGGAGAGTGATTCATCCTCCTCAAGTGATGAAGATGATGATTCCAAGAAGAAGAAGATGGGGCACGCAAGCATTGCCATTCAAGAGAAGCTCTCTCTATTTGGTGCTCCATCATCTTGCTTCGTGGCCAAGGCCACTAGGGTACAACCTCCACCCGATAGTGATGATGAGAGTGATGATGATGTTGACACCACAAAAGAAGAACTATGGGTCATGCTTGAGGATTGCAAAGGTGCTTTCAATGACTCTAGGAAAGAATGTAGGGGCTTGCGCAAGGATAAGCAAAACCTTGAGCAAGAACTTATGGAGTTGAGGGCCTCTTATGAGAGTCTAAAGGTAGACCATAAGAAGCTAGAGATTGCTCACTCCAAGCTTGAAAAAGCTCATTCTTCTCTAGTTGAGAAGCAAGAGAAAGTGCAATCACAAGTGGTGATCATAGAGAAGAAAGATGTGTCTACATCATGTGATTCACTTGATGATTCAATTGTTGTTGCATCACTTGGCCCTTCATGCTCTTATGCCTCTTCTTCATCTAGTAGTGTTGGTCATGCTTATGATTCTACACTAGTAGTTGAGAATGAGTCTCTTAAGAAGGAAGTCAAGGAGCTCAATCACACCTTGGCTAAGGCTTATGGTGGTGAGGACCGCTTGCTTATGTGCTTGGGTAGCCAAAGAGCTTCACTCTACAAAGAGGGTTGGGCTATACCCCCAAGAAAGGCAAAGCCGCCTTTGCTCCTCACAAGACTTGTTTTGTGAAGAACAATGGTAGCTATTGCAAGAGTTGCAAGCAAGTGGGTCATCTAGAGCATGCATGCAAGAACAAGAACACTAGTGCTTCCTCTTACAATTTGAATGCTTCTTACATGCTTGTTAAGAGTGAGTGTGGTGTGAGTGCTAGATTCATTGGTACACCATGGATGAGCTCAAATAAGAAAGCTATTTGGGTGCCAAAGACTCTAGTGACTAACTGTTGACGGTTGTTAATGATCAATTTTATATGTCAATCAGAGAGAGAAAGAGGGGTATAATCTGTTCACCACCATAGACTTAGGGTTTAAACCGATGTATTCCACAAGTTTTGGTGAATATGTGTTTTCGCAGGGGATTATCAGGAAAACATCCAAGAAGGCCCACATGTCGGGATTACATAGAGAGAAAGACCGAACGGGTAAAATTGTATAATCTAGAAGACTCCAAAAGGCAAACCCTGGAAGCAAAGCCCCACCTGTCATAGACAGGGGGCGGCTGACTCTAAGGGAGGGGCGGCCGCCTCTCCACCTCCACCAATCAGGTGGAGGCTCGCGGATCCTGCCTCCACCGACCTTGAGGAGCAATAATTATCGTCCATTTAGGTCGGTTTGATCCGATGGCCGTGGTGCATCCTAGGGGGCTATATATTCGAGCCCCGGCCCCCGGGTGAAACCCTAATTTATTCAAGAATTCATTCTTCGAGGTAGCCATCGGTAAAGCCGGGGTTTAGAGAGATCTCTCCACGAGAGAATTAGAATAGCTACTCTAGTTCTTCAAGTTCTACATTGGTTTAGACTAGATAGAGGAAGAATCGGGCGCTGTGCTCGGAATTCCGGATCTTCATCATCAAGAATTTGGTATTATCTTGTATCTATTCTTGTGACTTTATTCTAATATCATTATGTTTCTATTTATTATGTTCCTAGTTTATTCTAGTTCTACATTTGATATGGTTATGATTGATAATAAGTTTATGTATATGTTTGCAAAGCGCTTAGCTCTCTTCGCGGGAGGGTTAGGTGGTAGATTTCATGTAAGCATGGTGCTTAGATGCCGTTTACCTGCAAATGCACCCTATTGGCCGGGTCGTGTGGTAGATCGTGGAAGTGACAGTTCCGTTGAGTCCTCTGTATTCCATCCCCCATTGGTAGGTCTAGCAGAACCAAAGTTGCGTAGTAAGTCCTGCTATGTCTTGGCTTGTTATAGCAATGATCCTTATACATAGATGAAGAGTCTTTTGTGCTATATGTGATAGTGTAGAGTTGGAGTAGATGAATGACTTAGTAGATTAGAACCTACATAGGATTTCTATTTCTTGTGCTAATCAGATGTCAACCTACCTTTTGTGAGTAGTCTATATCTAATCTCTCGTGTGATTTATACCCCGAGCTTATTACTTTATATTCCCTTATTTATCATGGTTTACCCCTCTCGCCAAAGTATGTGATAGTGCAATCAATCACTCATAAGTAGTCGTGTTTAGCAAGTTTATCTCATTGTTTAAGTCCTTAGTTCTTTCCCTTGAGCTAAATATAAATTACGATACCCGGAATACTTCCGGTAAAATGCTACGATGGTGTATTATCCGTTCGCTTGCGGATCCCATATTTTCTTGACTAGAGGAGCAGTTTCTATACCAACACTTCTGGCGCCATGCTAGGGATGACAACTTAGCGTGAGTGGTGTTAGAGGTGTCAACACTAACCTTCAAGGACCCAAGCAAAAATGGGTACCTAAAACTTGATGTCTTCTTGTAGGTCAATTACAAAGCCGGAGGGAGGCATTGGGTGCTTGATAGTGGTGCATCAAATCATATGACCGGTGAAGATAGTATGTTCAAGTCACTTGATAGGAATGACAATGGTGGATTCAACTCCATCACATTTGGTGATAATAGCAAGGGTGATGTCATGGGGCTTGGAAATGTTGCCATTTCCAATGAGAAGGATCTTTCCAGTGTGTTGCTAGTTGATACTTTGAACTTCAATCTTTTGTCGGTGCCTCAATTGTGTGATCTTGGCTACAAATGCATATTTGATGACAAGCAAGTTGAGGTAGTGAGCAAGGATCAAGCAAATATCATCTTCAAGGGGTTTAGGCATGGAAGCTTGTACTTGGTTGATTTCAATGCTAGTGAAGCTCAACTTTCATCATGTTTGATTGGCAAGTCAAGCAAGGGGTGGCTATGGCATAGGCGCCTTGGACATGTTGGCATGAAGCAATTGAACAAGTTGGTGAAGCATGATCTTGTGAGAGGCTTGAATGATGTCACATTTGAGAAGGATAGACCTTGTAGTGCATGTCAAGCCGGCAAGCAACATGGGAACTCACATCCCAAGAAGAATGAGATGTCAACTTCAAGAGCATTTGAGTTGTTGCACATGGACTTGTTTGGCCCAACCCACTACACATCAATTGGGGGCAACAAGTATGGATTTGTGATTGTGGATGACTACACAAGATACACATGGGTGTTCTTCCTCTATGACAAGAGCGAAGTCTATGATCTATTCAAGTCATTTGTCAAGAGGGTGCAAAATGAGTTTGACACTACCATCAAGAAGATAAGAAGTGACAATGGGAGTGAATTCAAGAATACAAGAGTTAAAGAGTTGTGTGATGAGCTTGGAATTGTGCATCAATTCTCACCAACCTACACTCCTCAATCCAATGGTGTAGTTGAGAGGAAGAATAGGAGCTTGATTGAGATGGCAAGAACTATGCTACTTGAGTACAATGTGAGTGAGAAGTTTTGGAGTGATGCTATCAACACGGCTTGCTACTATAGCAATTGCCTCTATTGCCATGGGAAGTTAGAGAACACTCCATATGAAATCTTGAATGGAATGAAGCCCAATATAGCTTACTTCCGGGTCTTTGGTTGCAAGTGCTACATTCTCAAGAAGGGGCAAAGACTTGGAAAGTTTGACAAGAGATGTGATGAGGATTTCTTCTTGGCTACTCTACTTCTAGCAAGGCTTATAGAGTATGGAACTTGGCTAGTGGGCTAGTTGAAGAGGTTCATGATGTTGAATTTGATGAAACCCAAGCCTCTCAAGTTGGAGATCAAAATCAAGATGATGTGGGTGGAGATCAATTGAGTAATGCAATGAGACACATGGACATTGGTGACATTAGGCCGAGGCAAGTGGATGATGGTGATGAAGTGCAAGTGCCAACTCAAGTTGTGATAGAAGATTCCAATGAGGCAAGCACAAGTGGTACTCAACATCAAGATCAAGATCAAGGTCAAGCAAGCAATGCTAATGAGCTAGTTCTTCAACCTTCAAACATTGCAAGAGATCATCCTCTAGATCATATCATTGGTGACATTCAAAGAGGTGTACAAACAAGATCAAGATTGGCTAGCATATGTGAGCACTACTCCTTTGTGTCATTCATTGAGCCAACTAAGATTGATGAAGCATTGAAGGATCCGAATTGGATAAATGCCATGCATGAGGAATTGAATAACTTCACTAAAAATGATGTGTGGGAGCTTGTTGAGAGGCCAAAGAAGCATAATGTGATTGGCACCAAGTGGGTCTTCAAGAACAAGCAAGATCAAGATGGATTGGTTGTGAGAAACAAAGCAAGACTAGTGGCTCAAGGTTACACACAAGTTGAAGGTCTTGACTTTGGAGAAACATATGCACCGGTGGCAAGATTGGAGGTAATTAGAATCTTATTAGCCTATGCTTGTGCTCACAACATCAAGCTCTATCAAATGGATATGAAGAGTGCATTTCTCAATGGCTTCATCAATGAGGAAGTGTATGTTGCACAACCTCCTGGTTTTGAAGATGACAAGAAGCCCAATCATGTCTATAAGCTCAAGAAGGCATTCTATGGTTTGAAGCAAGCTCCAAGGGCATGGTATGAAAGATTGAGGGACTTTCTCATATCCAAAGGCTTCAAGATGGGAAAAGTTGACACTACTCTCTTCACCAAGAAGATAGAAGATGACTTGTTTGTATTGCAAATCTATGTGGATGATATCATCTTTGGATCAACAAATCAATTCTTTTGTGAAGAGTTTGCTAAGATGATGGCTAGTGAGTTTGAGATGTCAATGCTTGGAGAGTTGAGCTACTTCCTTGGACTTCAAATCAAGCAAATGAAGAATGACACTTTTGTGAGTCAAGGCAAGTACATCAAGGACATGATCAAGAAGTTTGGGTTGCAAGATGCTAAGGCCATTAGCACACCAATGGGAACCAATGGTGGCTTGGACATTGATGATAGTGGCAAGATGATTGAGCAAAAGCTATATAGATCAATGATTGGAAGCTTGCTATATGTGACCGCTTCAAGGCCGGATGTCATGTTTAGTGTGTGCATGTGTGCAAGATTTCAAGCTTCTCCAAGAGAGAGTCACTTGACGGCAACCAAGAGGGTATTGAGATACTTGAAGGGTACTCAAGATGTTGGTCTATGGTATCCCAAGGGGTCAAGCTTTGAGTTGATTGGATACTCCGATTCCGACTATGCCGGTTGCAAGATTGATAGGAAGAGCACAAGTGGAACATGCCAAGTGATAGGAAGATCTCTTGTGTCATGGTCTTCAAAGAAGCAAAATAGTGTGGCACTTTCCACCGCCGAAGCCGAGTACATTAGTGCGGGGAATTGTTGTGCACAATTGCTATGGATGAAAGCCACCTTGAAGGACTATGGGATCAAGTTCAAGCATGTGCCTTTGTTTTGTGACAATGAAAGTGCAATCAAGATGACAAACAATCCGGTTCAACATTCTAGAACCAAGCACATTGATGTGAGGCACCACTTCATTAGAGATCATCAACAAAAGGGAGATGTGAGCATTGAAAGCATTGGCACCGAAGATCAACTAGCCGACATATTCACCAAGCCTCTTGATGAGAAAAGATTTTGCAAGTTGAGGAATGAGTTGAACATACTTAGCTTCTCCAACATGGATTGATGCACCCCATATATGAAATGCCTCTCCTCCAACATAGCAAGGTAAAGTTGGTTGTTGCATCTCATGCATCCTTTGCTAGTTGTGTAGACATGTATACATGTGCATCTTGCTAGGATCATTCATTGCAAATCAAATGAATTTGAAGGATGTATGGCATCACTATTGTTTCTATACTTGATTTGATCTAGTGATGGCATATGACTTGTTTGTGAGCTTGTGAACCTAGTGTTGAATCTTTAGCACTTGCTCATGATGTGTATCTCAACATGGTCAAGATAACCCTTATTCTTATGAGGTGTGAAGAAGCTTGCCCTTGATTCAAACCAAGATACATTTTCTAGGCATGTGGTTTAGATTTGGCCATAGTTGATTGACTTGTTTCTCTCATCTTATGCACCCTTGTTGGTGATTGTTGACAAAGGGGGAGAAATAAGTCACAAAGAGCAATGGAAGGGGATCAATTTTATAATATGACCCAACCATGAGCACACAAATAGGGGGAGCAAGCTCATAGACTACTTGTTGCATATTGTGTGTGCATTCATGATGATATGGAGCATTGCAAGCTAAATTCAATATTCATGCTTGTTTGGTGTAATGCTAGTATAGAACTTGATTGATGAAATGAAGTACTAGCATGATTAGGTGGTTTCTAGACATAGAGTCTCTCTTGTTCAAGTACCTTGCTTATAATGTGATCTCATGAGGTATTTTGAGTTTTGATGGATGTCTAGATTCCCTTGGTGCTAAGGAAGGTTTATTATCGCACTCCGATTGGTATCACGCTTCAAAGGTCAATTCTATAAACCTTAGTACCATTTTGGTTGTGGTAACTCTCACAAAAGTTTCATCTATGCATGTGTGCTTGAAAATCGACCAAATATTTGATGCACACATGTTGGGGGGAGCTACCACTACCAAAACCGAAATTGTAATGCTTGTCCAATCCAAGATTCATGATCAAAATGTCTTGGGCAAGCAATTAAATTTCATATTGAATTCAACTTCCATATCTTTGTGAGTTTGTCGAGGGGTTGTCATCAATTACCAAAAAGGGGAGATTGAAAGCTCCGGTTTGGTTTTGGTAATTAATGACCCTCAAACGTTGCTAATGCTTTGCTCTAAGTGTGGTTAGACACATAGCAACGTGACGGTGGATGATGGAGCATGGTGATCACGGTGACGAACATGGTGGACATGTGAAGTGATCAAGCTCCGGTGATGGATGGAAATGCCCGTGGAGATCAAGGCGAAGGTACTTGATAGGGCTTTCCGGTTTAGTGGTCGAGACACTTAGCGAGTGTGACCACATTTAGGATCGATAACCGACTATCAAGAGGGGTTTCCTCGGTTCATTCGCGGTCCTAAGTGCCTCTAGTTGTGACTTTGCATGATGCATGAGAGACTAACTAGAGGGCTAACTCTTGCCGACTTGGTCGTCCTTGTACTACTAACTCCGGTGCTTGAGCCGAGGTCTACACTTGGTGCAGTTGGTATTCAAGGCAAGAGGTTGGACTTGGAGCGAAGACGCGCAAGATTCTACGCAGAAATCTTCTTCAAAGGGCGTCGGACGCCGGTCAGACGCGGGCCGGACGCGTCCGGCGTGTGCTGAGCCGGCGTGGGTGGCTGGTTGGCTCTTGGCTGAGTGCCGGACGCCGCGGTGGCGCGTCCGGCGGTCCCCCGGACGCCGACCAGAAACTTCTGGGCTCGGGCGCGCTGGCGGTGGCTCGGTCGGACGTGCGTCGGACTCGGGGCAGACGCAGCCATCGGACGCTAGCCGGACGCGGGCGCCAGACTCAGCGAGGTTACTATTGAGCGTCCGACGCTTGGTGGATTCGAACGACGCAAGCTTCAACGGTCATCTGACGTGGCGCGCTGAAGAGCGCCGGACGCGTCCGGCGGGCAGCGGCGGACGCGTCCGGCGCTTGTTGAAGCTCCAGCCCGAGGGGGCAACGGCTACTTTCGTGGAGGGGTCTATAAATAGACCATTGGCCGGCCTTGGGGAGCTCTCTTCGCCATTTCTTCATACCTGAGCATTCTTTGAGCAAGAGAGACACTCCTCCACTCATCTCTTTGATTTCTTTGCTAATCTTGAGAGAGATTTGAGTGAGAACAAGTGATTTGCATTGAGAGTTGCATCTAGAGGCACTTGTTCATTGAGTGAGCTGCGGATTCTTGTTACTCTTCGGTGATTCCTGTCACCGTAGACGGTTTGGAGCAGCGGGTGGTGGTTGAGCTCGAGTTGGAGATTGTTCGAGGCCACACCGGGTTCTTGTGAGGGGTTCTTGATCCTTCCCCGCGGGAGTTCGCGAAAGGATACTCTAGTGGATTGCTCGTGGCTTGTGGATCCTTGTCTTGTGTGGAGATTGCGGCTCCCCATTGGGGTCTTTGGCACCGAGCCAATTGAGCGGGCAACTCACCAAGCAAGTGTATCGCCACAATGAGGAGTAGCTTGCCGGGAAGCAAGTGAACCTCAATAAAAAATCATTGTGTTGATTTGTGATTGCCGAGGCTTGGACCTCCTTGTGTTGTGCTTGAGCTCTCTAGGTGATTGGCTACTACACGGTGATTGGCCATCTTCTA
Organism: Themeda triandra; assembly: GCA_018135685.1. Taxonomy (NCBI): domain Eukaryota; kingdom Viridiplantae; phylum Streptophyta; class Magnoliopsida; order Poales; family Poaceae; genus Themeda; species Themeda triandra. The sequence continues at coordinate 111,753 of JAENPR010001006.1, forward strand.
CTCTACGCGGCGGTATAAACTTCCATCACCTCCTTACTTTCCGCATAGTAGAATTGCTTGTTGTGGTCGGTCGGGAACCACTCTTTGTGTAGTTTAAATCCCGTGGGTAGAACTACTTGTTGTGGTCGGTCGAGAACCACTCATTGTGTAGAGTAAATCCCGTGGGTAGAATTGCTTGGTTGGTTTCGGTGAACCGACATTGTGTAGCTTGATCACCGTTGTTGCGTGCGCATTTGAATTGAGTAGCCTTGCATGGTAGGATGGCTTGCATAGAATAGTCGAAGCACTTGCTCTGCACATTTGCCGCCTTGCTATCTAATTGGGTTGTCTAGTATTCTTGCTAGAAATTTTATTAGGCTATTCACCCCCCTCCCTCTAGCCATTGTGACCTTTCACAAACCAAACTCGATGGCTCGCAGGAAAATTTGGAGCACGCCAAAATTTACTTTTTACTCCCGGGTCGGGCTCGACCCAGGATTAAAGGTTGACCTTTTATCCCGGTTGAGGGCCCAAACCGGGATTAAAAGGCCTCTTATCCCGGTTGGAGGCCCAACCCGAGACTAAACCCTAGCCTTTTATAAAACCTAACCGCCGCCGCCGCCCCTCTACCCCGCCATTTGACTTCACCTTGTACCACACCGCCACCCCAACCGGCCCTTCCCCGCCGCCGCACACCGCCTCTGCTCCACCCCCGACACCGATCGTCGTCGACCCTCCGCCTCCACCCCCGACGCGCGCTGGCAACCTCAACGCACCTCCTCCCTCGACGCGGACCGCCGCCGACCCTCCGCCCCCGACGCCGACGCCGGCCACCCTCTTCCACCTCGGACGGACCGCACTCCTCCGCCGCTAACCTCCGCCTTCGACGCGCCGCACACCGCCTCCGCCTCCGCCCCGACGCGACACCGGCCACCCCTCTCTTCCACTCCGGACGGACCGCACTCCTCGGCCGCCAACCCTCCGCCCCGACCCCGCAGACACCGCTTCGCCTACGCCCGACGCCGACCGCCGCGACCCTCCGCTCCGCCCGACGTGCGCCGGCAACCTTGATGCGCCTCCACCCTCGACGCCAACCGCCGCCAACCCTGTAAGGTCCTAGATGGCTATAGGGGTGAATAGCCTATAAAAATTTCTACAAACTCACTAAGCAAACTTCGTTAGATACACAAACGGCGGAAAGCAAGTTTTGCTTAGCCTACTAGATGTTGCAAGCCTCCTAACCAAGCAATTCTAGTAGGTGATCACTAGTACAAACAATAGCTACGCTAGTGATCAAGAGTTCTACCCACGGGATTTAATCTACACAAGGAGTGGTTCCCGACCGACCACACAAGCAATTCTACCCACGGGATTTAGTCTACACAAGTTGTGGTTCCCGACCGACCACGCAAGCAATTCTATTTTGCAAGAATGTAAACAAAGTAATACAAGAGAGGATAGGAGCTTGTTATACCGACGCGTAGAATCGAGGTTGCCAATCACCAAGAGATGAACAATCAATCAATCGGCAACACACAATCGATGACGACCAATCACCGGGAACAAGATGAACACAATTATTTTTGTTCACCCGGTGTTCACTTGGGCACCGCCAAGCTACGTCACCGGTTGTGTCGACCAACACCTAGATGGTTCTTCGGTGTGACCCTCAAGTCACTAGCCCTCAAGGCTCGCCCGCAAGGCACCGCAAGACACCACTCTCAAGCGAGGTACTCAACGACACGCGCAATTCACTAGGATGCTCTTCGTGATCCCCATGAGGTGAGCTCAAACCTCTCACAAATCAACCGGAGGTGGCCAAGAACAATCACCTTCTCTTGCCAACGCCTCCAACAATCTCCAAGCCGGCTAGGAGCGGTACTCTCCAAGAGTAACAAGAAATCCACCGGCGAAACCACCCACAAGTGCCACTAGATCCCCTCAAGCAATGCAATGCACTAGGTGATCTCTCAATCTCACTTTGGATTCACAATCAAGCAAGAGAGATGAGAGGGAGAGTGTTTCTTCAGCTCAAAGGATGAATGAATGAGTTGGGAGAGCCAAGAGAGAGAGCCAAGCCCGGCCTCCCATCTATTTATAGACCCAACACTTCAAACTAGCCGTTGCCCCTGGGCCGACTCCGCAACACGCGCCGGACGCGTCCGCGCCGCTCGCCGGACGCGTCCGGCGCTCTTCGCGCCACGTCACCCGACCGTTGGAACTTCTCCGTTCGAACCCACCGAGCGCCGGACGATGAAGTTGAACCGCCCGAGTCCGACGCGTGCGTCGGCCGGCGCGTCGCAGCTCAACCTCGAGCCCTCGCGAGACCACGCGGACGCGTCGGGCGGCCGCGTCCGCGCGCGTCCGACCGAGCACTCGCTCGTAACGCCCGAGACGAAACTTTCGGTCGCGTCCGCCCCGCCGCGGACGCGTCTCGTCGCGTCCGACGCTTCAAGGCGTCCGGCCCGGCCTAACTTGCGCCGCGCCACAATGCGCCGGACGCGTCCGGCGCCTGCCCAAGGCGCGTCCGGCGCCTCCTGCAGAGCTGCCTTTCGCCGTGCCGTCGATCCAAGTTCTCCAACATGCTATCCAACAAGTATACCAACTTGATCATCAGAGATAGCATGATTTCAACCAAATTTTGCATCCGGCGCAATAGAAAATATGCATCCATTTTTCCCAAAAGCGCCGAATCCCGCCTCACAGGCTCGGCGGGAGGAAGAGAGGGACCCAAACCCATCTCTACCCCCGCAAACCACGCGCGCCCAAGCGCCACCTTTGTAAATGTGCCAACACCACCAAGTGTACATCTCCATGTGCTTGTGTGTTAGCTTTTCACAATCATTTCCCAAAGGTTAGGTTAGCTCACTAGGCCCTACATGCAATGCACTTCATGAATTCACCTAGTGGCACCCATGCGTCGAATAGCCGATAAGACTTCCCCTCTTAATAGTGTGGCTATCGATCCTAAACCACTCACACCCTCTATGGTGTCTTGAGTGCAAAACAAAATGGCCCTATCGGTTATACCTTTGCCTTGAGCCCATTTTGTTCCTCCAAATGATATGAACACTTCACACCATCATGTGACCGTCTCGATCCATCGACCTCGACTTCACTTGCCCTTCACCGTGCATCGGTCCATCGGCGCCTAGTCTTGCCCGAGCTTCACCATCGCATGGTCCTTCACTCCGAAGCCTCGACTAGCCCTTCACCTTCAACACCGGTCCATGGAGCCAAGCATCGTCTTGATCTTCATCTTTGATCACATGACACGTGTCATGCTTCATATGCATTAAGCTCATCATGTGGACAACCTTTTTCTAAATCAACCACTTAGATAAACAAGGTTAGTCCTAGGTTTCATCAATTAGCCAAAACCAAACTAGGGACTTTCAATCTCCCCCTTTTTGGTAATTGATGACAACCTCAACAAAGATGATTTTATAATAAAGATTTTGAACTTGTCATACTTGTCCAATTAATAAGCTCACAAGAGGAATTTGGACAACTATAGCAAGTTCGGTTTTGGTAGTATTGCTCCCCCTACATATGTGCATAGAGTTTGGATTTGAAGCTTTGCACATATGCATGGATAGAAGTGTGGGGAGAGTAATTCTACCAAAGTGATGCTAAGGTGTAAGAAAGGGACTTTTGAAGCGTGATACCAATCGGAGTTGCCTTTTACACCATCCTTAGCACCATATAGTAACTAGACATCCATCAAAAACTCAAGAACCCCGTGAGATCAACATTATAAGCAAAGTTCTTGAACCACTTGTAAAGGCAAGGGGAGTCTAGTTACAACCTATGCATGCTAGTAGATCATTTCATCAATCAAGTTCTATACTAGCATTGCACCACACAAGCAAGGAGACACTACTTGTATAAAACTTTAAAACTAGGTGCCATGAGCAAGTCATATGAGAATGCACAAACAAATGCAACAACTTGTTCATGGGCTTGCTCCCCCTACTTGTGTGCATCAAAATTTTATTTACCCCTTTATCATGCCTTTATCATGTTCAATCATCTTTTTCTCTCCCCCTTTGTCAACAATTGCCCAAAAATGGGATCAAATTGTGGAGAGAAAATGACTTTGATGGAGTAAACAAAACTTTAGTCAAATTTGGTTCAATCTAGACCACTTGCCAAAGATATTTAATTCGGTTTGAACCAAAGACAAGCTTCTTCACACCTCATGACAAGGGTTATCTTGCCTATGTTGAATTAAACACTTGTAGCAAATATTCTAGATTCAACACTAGGATTGCAAGCCCACAAACATGTCATATGTCACCACTAGATCAAGCAAAACAAAGAAGCAATAGTGGTAAACATATATACATCAAACACATTTGATTTATCATGAATGCTCCAAATTCACCTTGTATGTCTAATGTGCTACCACAAGTATAATCCTAAGCATGAATGACATGTCAACCAATGGTACCTTGCTTTGTCGAAGGAGAGGCATGTCAAGTAGTAGTGGGGAGCTTTCAACACATGTTTGAGAAGTCAAGAATGTTCAACTCATTCCTTAGCTTACAAAACCTTCTTTCATCAAGTGGCTTGGTGAGGATGTCGGCAAGTTGATCATCGGTACCCACACTTTCAATGGAAATGTCACCCTTTTGTTGATGATCTCTAATGAAATGATGCCTTATGTCAATGTGCTTTGTTCTTCCATGTTGAACCGGGTTTTGTGTCATCTTGATTGCACTCTCATTATCACAAAATAATGGCACATTCTTGAAATTGATGCCATAATCCTTCAAAGTTGACTTCATCCAAAGCAATTGTGCACAACAACTCCCCGCACTAACATATTCGGCTTCGCGGTAGAGATTGCCACACTATTTTGTTTCTTTGAGGACCATGACACAAGTGATCTTCCAAGAAGTTGACATGTACCACTTGTGCTCTTTCTATTGATCTTGCAACCACCATAGTCGGAGTCCGAATATCCAATCAATTCAAACTTTGACCCCTTAGGATACCACAATCCAACATCTCTTGTTTGCTTCAAGTACCTCAATATTCTCTTTGCGGCCGTGAGATGACTCTCTCTAGGTGAGGCTTGATATCTAGCACACATGCAAACACTAAACATGACATCCGGTCTTGATGCGGTGACATAGAGTAGGCTTCCAATCAATGACCGATAATCCTTTTGATTCACCATATTGCCATCATGATCACTATCAAGATTCCCATTGGTGCCCATTGGAGTTGAGATTGGCTTTGCATCTTGCATCCCAAACTTCTTCAACATGTCCCTTATGTATTTCTCTTGACTCACAAATGTCCCATTCTTCAATTGCTTGACTTGAAGACTAAGGAAATAGCTAAGTTCACCAATCATGGACATCTCAAACTCGTTTGCCATCATTTTACCAAATTCTTCACAATATGCTTGATTGGTTGATCCAAAGATGATATCATCAACATAGATTTGCACAATGAAGAGATCATTACCAATCTTCTTGGTGAATAGAGTAGTATCAACCTTGCCCATAATGAACCCCTTGGAGTGAAGAAAAGTCTTCAATCTCTCATACCATGCTCTAGGTGCTTGCTTCAAGCCATACAAAGCTTTCTTCAACTTGTACACATGGTTGGGCTTCTTCTCATCTTCAAAACTCGGGAGGTTGCTCAACATATACTAGCTCATTGATGATCCCATTGAGAAATGCACTCTTGACATCCATTTGATATAACTTGATATTGTGAGCACAAGCATAAGCCAATAGAATCCTTATTGCCTCCAATCTTGCCACGGGAGCATATGTTTCATCATAGTCAAGACCTTCAACTTGAGTATAGCCTTGTGCAACTAGTCTTGCTTTGTTTCTAATCACAATACCATCTTGATCTTGCTTGTTCTTGAAAACCCATTTGGTTCCAATGACATTGTGATCCTTCGGCCTCTCAACTAACTCCCACACATCATTTCTTGTGAAGTTATTGAGCTCTTCTTGCATTGCCATGATCCAATCGGCATCATCCAAGGCTTCCTCAACTTTCTTTGGCTCTTTGGTTGACACAAATGATGCATATTCACATAGCATTGCCACTCTTGATCTTGTTTGCACACCACTTCTAATATCACCAATGACACTATCAATTGGGTGATCTCTTGCAACATGTTGTGGTTGTAGCACTTGCACTTGATTGCTTGAACTTGGTTGATCACTTGACTTGTCTTCATTTGATGAACTAGCACCATGATCTTGCACTTGAGCATTGCTAGCTTGCCTCAATGGAGAATTGAGCACTTCATCTTTATCTTCTTGCACATCAACCACTTGCTTTGCTCTAATGTCACCAATGTCCATGTTCTTCATAGCTTCAACCAATTGAGTTCCACCAACATCTTCTAGATTCTCATCTTCATCTTGTGACCCATTGGTTTCATCAAATTGCACATCATGGACTTCCTCTCTAGTGCCACTTGAGTTGTTCCAAACTCTATAAGCCTTGCTTGTAGTTGAATAACCGAGTAGGAACCCCTCATCACATCTCTTTTCAAACTTCCCCAATCTAGTGCCCTTCCTCAAGATATAGCATTTGCAACCAAACACTCTAAAATAGCCAATGTTGGGCTTTCTTCCATGAAGTAACTCATATGGGGTCTTCTCTAGCAAAGTATGACAATAGAGCCTATTGATGTAGTAGCATGCCGTGTTGATTGCTTCATCCCAAAATGATTGACTAACATTGTACTCATGAAGCATTGATCTAGCCATATCAAGCAATGTTCTATTCTTCCTCTCAACTAGGCCATTTGATTGTGGAGTATACTTGGCCGAGAATTGATGACCAATGCCATAGTGATCACACAATTCTTCCATTCTTGTATTCTTGAATTCACTCCCATTGTCACTTCTCACTTTCTTGATTCTCATGTCAAACTCATTGTGAACTCTAGTGAGAAAGGTCTTGAAGGTGTCATACACTTCACTCTTGTCACTAAGAAAGAATACCCATGTAAATCTTGTGAAGTCATCCACTATGACAAACCCATACTTGTTGCCACCAATACTTGTGTATGTAGTTGGGCCAAATAGATCCATGTGCAACAACTCAAATGCCTTGCATGTGCTCATTATACTCCTCTTTGGATGTGAGCTTCCAACTTGCTTCCCGGCTTGACATGCACTACACAACTTGTCCTTCTCAAATACAACATCTTTCAATCCTTCAACGAGATTGTGTTGAGTGAGCTTCTTCAATTGTTTCATGCCAACATGCCCAAGCCTTCTATGCCAAAGCCAACCCAAACTTGATTTTGATATCAAACATGTTGTCAAAGAAGCTTCACTAGTGTTGAAATCAACTAGATAGAGATTCTCATATCTAAAGCCTTTGAACACCAAGTTGGAGCCATCAAGAGAAACTACCTCAACATCATTTGCCCCAAAAATGCACTTGTAGCCTCGATCACAAATTTGTGCCACGGAGAGAAGATTGAAATCCAAGCTTTCAACTAGCATCACATTGGAGATACTCATGTCATTTGATATTGCAATCTTGCCCAAACCAACAACCTTGCCTTTCTTGTTATTGCCAAAAGTAATTGACTCAATGCCACTATCATTCTTCTCAAATGAATCAAACATTCTTGATGTGCCTAGGTCATGTGTTGAGAACACCCACTATCAATAATCCAATGCCTTCCTCCGGCTTTATAATTCACCTACAAGTAAATCAATGAAGCTTAGGTACCCATTTTTGCTTGGGTCCTTGTAGGTTAGTGACTAAGCTCTTTGGTACCCAAATAGCCTTCTTCTTTGGGCCAACAATGGGTGTACCAACAAACTTAGCTTGCACACCTTTCACACCCTTGGTAAGCACATAACAAGAATCAAAAGGTATAGCATTGTCAAATTTCTTGTTTTGTTGCTTCTTGTTGCAATTTTGCTCTAGGTGCCCAACTTGCTTGCATCTATAGCAAAACCGACCATTGCTCTTCACAAAGCTAGGCTTTGGAGTTGCAAAGGCCGACTTGCCCTTCTTGGGGGTATAGCCCAATCCCTCTTTGTTAAGAGAGAACCTTTGGCTACCCAAGCACTTTAGCAAGCGGGCTTCACCACCATAGGCTTTGCCTAAGGCATGAGTGAGCTCATCCACCTCCTTCTTGAGAGTCTCATTCTCAACCATTAGTGTAGCATCACAAGTGAAGCCATCACTAGTAGTGGAGATAGAGTCGGTGGTGGTGGTGGATGATGTGCTACAAGAAGGGTTAGCATTTGTCATGATGATAGGTTGATAAAATGACTCATCAATGATGTCACAAGTAAGGCCTATATCACATGATGCAACCACCACTTTCTTTGCTTGTTGCTCAAGTAGAAGTGAGTGAGCCTTTTCAAGCTTAGAATGAGCATCACCAAGTTTCTCATGGTCTTCCACTAGACACTCATGAGTGGTCATAAGCTCACCTAGGGCTTTCTCTAGTATTTCTACTTTCATTGAAAGCTTCTTGCACTCCTTTTCCTTGGCAATAGCTATATATCTAGTTTCTTGCATCAAGTCATATAATTGATCCTTAGTCGGTTCATCATCATCATCAACATCATCAACATCGTGAGCATATTCCATCTCACTATCATCATCACTATCATCATATAGTACCTTTGTTTCCTTGGCCATGAAGCATGATGGTGATGTAGAGAATAATGAAGACTTCTTGTTGATGGCGATGGAAGCCATAGCCTTGTTGCTTGAATCTTCATCTTCATCATCATTGTCACTTTCCCAAGTGACCACAAATGCACCATTCTTGCCCTTCTTGAGTGTCATCTTGGCCTCATGCTTCTTCTTCTCAAACTTGCCCTTGTTGTAGTTCTTCTTCTTCTCATAGGGGCATTCGGCTTGTAGATGCTCGGTGCTATCACAATTGAAGCACTTTCTTGGTTGCTCTTGCTTCTTGAAGTTGTTCCTCTTGAAGCCTCTTCTCTTGATGAACATGTGTTCCATCTTCTTCACTACAAGAGCAAGTGCCTCATCATCAATCTCAAAGTCACAATCTTCCTCATTGTTTTCTTCTTCTTCAAAGATTGGTGCTTTGCCCTTGGAGGATGTGGCTTGGAATGCCACGGTCTTCTTCTTCTTCTCCTCTTCCACCTTCTCATCATCTTGATCAAATTTGTCATATGTCAAGACTTCACCAAGCAAATCATTTGGCTTCTTATCTTCAAGCCCATCTCTTTGTAGCATTAGCTTCAACATCTTGAAGCTCTTTGGCAAGCATGTCAAGAACTTGTGACAAAAATCTTCATCTTTTGTCTTGTGCCCCAAACTCTTGAGATCATTCACAATCACTTGTAAACGATGAAACATTTCAATGATTGTTTCATCCTCCTTCTTCTTGAAGTTCTCGAACTCACTCTTGAGTCCATATAGTTTGGCACTCTTCACAACTTTGGTGCCCTCATATGTCTCACCCAACCTTGTCCACACTTCACTAGCAAGTTCCAAATCCTTGATCCCCTCAAACACTTTTGTATCAATGCCATTGTATAGAGTGTTGAGAGCCATTCTATTGCATGTGATGTTGGCTCTATCTTCATCGGTGAGGTGATCATGATCAAGTATAGCATAGTCATGCAAAGTGACTTGCAAGACTCTCTCTTGTATTGAACCAAGATACATGATCATCTTTCTCTTCCAATGATCAAAAGAACTAACTCCATCAAACATAGGCGGTTTGCCCCCAACATGGTTGAACACAATTTGAGCCATCTTAACACCGTAGGATGTTAAGCCTTGCACTAAAACGGTGACCTCGGCTCCAATACCACTTGTAAGGTCCTAGATGGCTAGAGGGGGTGAATAGCCTATAAAAATTTCTACAAACTCACTAAGCAAACTTCGTTAGATACACAAACGGCGGAAAGCAAGTTTTGCTTAGCCTACTAGATGTTGCAAGCCTCCTAACCAAGCAATTCTAGTAGGTGATCACTAGTACAAACAATAGCTACTGCTAGTGATCAAGAGTTCTACCCACGGGATTTAATCTACACAAGGAGTGGTTCCCGACCGACCACACAAGCAATTCTACCCACGGGATTTAGTCTACACAAGTTGTGGTTCCCGACCGACCACGCAAGCAATTCTATTTTGCAAGAATGTAAACAAAGTAATACAAGAGAGGATAGGAGCTTGTTATACCGACGCGTAGAATCGAGGTTGCCAATCACCAAGAGATGAACAATCAATCAATCGGCAACACACAATCGATGACGACCAATCACCGGGAACAAGATGAACACAATTATTTTTGTTCACCCGGTGTTCACTTGGGCACCGCCAAGCTACGTCACCGGTTGTGTCGACCAACACCTAGATGGTTCTTCGGTGTGACCCTCAAGTCACTAGCCCCTCAAGGCTCGCCCCGCAAGGCACCGCAAGACACCACTCTCAAGCGAGGTACTCAACGACACGCGCAATTCACTAGGATGCTCTTCGTGATCCCCATGAGGTGAGCTCAAACCTCTCACAAATCAACCGGAGGTGGCCAAGAACAATCACCTTCTCTTGCCAACGCCTCCAACAATCTCCAAGCCGGCTAGGAGCGGTACTCTCCAAGAGTAACAAGAAATCCACCGGCGAAACCACCCACAAGTGCCACTAGATCCCCTCAAGCAATGCAATGCACTAGGTGATCTCTCAATCTCACTTTGGATTCACAATCAAGCAAGAGAGATGAGAGGGAGAGTGTTTCTTCAGCTCAAAGGATGAATGAATGAGTTGGGAGAGCCAAGAGAGAGAGCCAAGCCCGGCCTCCCATCTATTTATAGACCCAACACTTCAAACTAGCCGTTGCCCCTCGGGCTGACTCCGCAACACGCGCCGGACGCGTCCGCCGCTGCTCGCCGGACGCGTCCGGCGCTCTTCAGCGCGCCACGTCACCCGACCGTTGGAACTTCTCCGTTCGAACCCACCGAGCGCCGGACGATGAACAGTGAACTGCCCGAGTCCGACGCGTGCGTCCGGCGCGCGTCAGGAGCTCAACCTCGAGCCCTCGCGAGACCACGCCGGACGCGTCGGCGGCCGCGTCCGCCGCGCGTCCGACCGAGCACTCGCGTAACGCCCGAGACCGAACTTTCGGTGCAGCGTCCGGCGCCGCGCCGGACGCGTCCGTCGCCGCGTCCGACGCGCTCTCGCGTCCGGCCGGCCAACTTGCGCCGCGCCACAATGCGCCGGACGCGTCCGGCGCCGCCCAAGGCGCGTCCGCGCCTCCGCAGAAGCCGCTTTCGCCGTGCCGTCGATCCAAGTTCTCCAACATGCTATCCAACAAGTATACCAACTTGATCAACGGAGATAGCATGATTTCAACCAAATTTTGCATCCGGCGCAATAGAAAATATGCATCCATTTTTCCCAAAGCGCCGAATCCCGCCTCACAGGCTCGGCGGGAGGAAGAGAGGGACCCAAACCCATCTCTACCCCGCAAACCACAGCGCGCCCAAGCGCCACCTTTGTAAATGTGCCAACACCACCAAGTGTACATCTCCATGTGCTTGTGTGTTAGCTTTTCACAATCATTTCCCAAAGGTTAGGTTAGCTCACTAGGCCCTACATGCAATGCACTTCATGAATTCACCTAGTGGCACCCATGCGTCGAATAGCCGATAAGACTTCCCCTCTTAATAGTGTGGCTATCGATCCTAAACCACTCACACCCTCTATGGTGTCTTGAGTGCAAAACAAAATGGCCCTATCGGTTATACCTTTGCCTTGAGCCCATTTTGTTCCTCCAAATGATATGAACACTTCACACCATCATGTGACCGTCTCGATCCATCGACCTCGACTTCACTTGCCCTTCACCGTGCATCGGTCCATCGGCGCCTAGTCTTGCCCGAGCTTCACCATCGCATGGTCCTTCACTCCGAAGCCTCGACTAGCCCTTCACCTTCAACACCGGTCCATGGAGCCAAGCATCGTCTTGATCTTCATCTTTGATCACATGACACGTGTCATGCTTCATATGCATTAAGCTCATCATGTGGACAACCTTTTTCTAAATCAACCACTTAGATAAACAAGGTTAGTCCTAGGTTTCATCAATTAGCCAAAACCAAACTAGGGACTTTCAAACCCTCCGCCCCCGACGCCGACGCCGGCCACCCCTCTTCCACCCGGACGGACCGCACGCCTCCGCCCGACCCCGACCTCGTCCTATCCTCCTCCATCGACCGGCATCGCAAAGCCACGGGTTGAGTGCTCTTCCTCGGCTTTGGATGCCTTCCATTGTACTTTACCTCTCGCATTTCTTGATTCAATCGATTAGCACTTTGGTTATAATTGACGGTCATTGGATAAGTCATAGTATGAAGCAAGCCCTTTGCTTTAATTTCAACCTTGGTTGGCTTGCCACATTTTACGGGATGAGAGCGATGCTTGTTTGCTGCCGCTAGAGATATGAACTAGTAGTAATTGTTACTTGCAAAACATTTCGTTTGAGTTGAATAATCACCGGTTCTTTGGAATGCTATCTATTCTATGGCTTTGTGTTATTATCTCTAATAATACTACATAGTTCTCTTGCTACTTATTTGTAACATGATTTCTTTTGATGAAAATGTTTGTTTAATTAGATAGATGGTTGGACGTGCGCTCTCTGAACCACAAATAATAGGTTTCAATGGCTATCTCGTATGTCGGGATTTCCCAAGTATAGAAACCATGCGTGGACTGAGTTCTGTACCTTGGAATCATCCAAACATTGTAAGGAAATTGACCCACTCATTTGGCTCAAACCACGCGTGGAATGTATTTATATATGATTTTGTAATATGCCACAGGTAATTGACCCACTCATTTGGCTCAAAGAGACACTATCATATTTCGGAGTTACAGAAGTGGATGCTCAGACCAACACTGTTGATGATGGTCAAAAACTCCAATGTCGAATTCGCTTTCAAATTGCTCTTGGTCAAGGTCGTGGTCGCAGACTTGTACAAATCTCAGAGGTCGAACTAAAGAATCCCGATCAAGGTATTGTAGTCAAATATGCAGTTCAAGTATGTGTGAAGGGGCTCGAAAGGCTTGGGATTACCTTGCCTACTCTATCTTCTATGAAGATGCAAGCTATAGACCTCGACATGTATGACAAAGTTCCAGATTTGTGTGCACACATGGCATGGACCCGTCCTGAGGTAATTCTAAGTCAAACTCAAAACTTACATTTACATTTGTTGTTATAATTTTTAAAGATATATATATCGGTTCTCATAACTCTATTTGTTGACAACATTGACAGGTACAGGAGTATGACATGACTTATGCGGCATGCAGTTTTAAAGCCATTCTAAACCAAGCAATTCATTTATTGGGTTATGAGTGGAAATATGATCCTGAAGACCCAATACTAACTACAAAAGGATATCATGCAAAGGTGATTGTGACTAAGATGGGAGAATCAACTCCAGCTCGAGTACCATTAATCGTTGTTAGTCGCCCCTGTCGTCGTAGTAGTGAGGCAACGGAGAGTGCACTGTTCAATACTCTGGAGTACATAGATGGTGTTCTTGGATTAAAGATCGGTGATCTACACTTCACCAATTTCAAAGTGCGAGAGAGTCAAATCCCTATACCTCGCTTTGGGGATTAATTGGACAAGTGTGTAATTAACTTTGCGGTTGAGCATCAATTAGTTTATTGTAACACTTGTCGCAAACTCTTAGTTTGGTTTGCATGAACCTATACTTTGTTGTATGGATTCATAATTATAATGTAATATACTATATTATTGCTTATTAGTTTATAATATGTGATTATTTTGGGATATCTCACAGTAACCGATGTAATAAAGGAACTATAAAAGAAAACTGGGTGCGTAGAGCTGCTGGTCTGAAGCCTTCTTTAGTCCCGGTTGGGAGCACAGACCGGGATTAAAGGACCACTTTTAATTCCAACCGGGACTAAAGGTACCCCTTTAGTCCCGCTTGAGCAATCCCGGTTGGGAAATTGGGACAAAATGGGGTTTCTCAACTGGGACAAGAAGCCATTTCTCTACCAGTGCTGACGAGCTCCTCCGTGGCGGTGGCGCACCAGCAACGGGTGAGGCAACAACTCTTTCCTTGTCTTTTATTAAGTTTTCCTTTTTTTAGAAATTGAGAGCCATGGAGTGAGTAGTGGAGCACCGTAGAGATTAGACAGTGACGTAGCTATACAACAAATTAGAGAACTGTGTACTTGTCTTGTGACCTTATAATGACGCATGGACTCACAACAAATTAGAGAACTGTGCTTGTCTTGTGACCTTATCCATGCATGCGGCTGTTTGCAGAAGTAGGAATTCCAGTACGTATATCTATATCACCGTCAAGGACCATATGATTCATGACCTAACCCGTAATGAGTGGAGCGTTATACTTACTTAGCAATCAATGTCCCATCAGCTGTGTAGTAGACAAGCAAGCAGCTGCAGTAGTTGATCGAAAACACCCTGGTTCGAACTGCTTAATTGTTTATTTACACATGCGCGATTGCGTGAACGCGAAGACAGCGTCAACGTACGTAATTCTAATTCTGAAGCGAAAATGAATGGACATTCTGCAGTCACTGTGCGTGGTACACTCCGTCCGACGTGTCCGACAACCCGCTCCGCAATCGAGATTTACTTTTGCGCAGACATGCACAAGTTGTGGTCAGCTGGCAGCTCAGCTTTGTGGCCGTTCAATCATTATCCTCGCATGTACCATACGTATGTGGTAATAATAAGCTCAGCTCCCAACTCCGACTCCAACAATTGATCATTGCTCGCTCCCAACTCTCGATACGAACAAATGGAGGTGGTGGAGGCGGATAGGCCGCTGGAATCCGTGGACGGAACCGGCGGCGAGAATGGCGCGGCCACAAAGGTGCAGAAGGTCTTCCGCAGCTATCGGAGCCGCCGGGAGCTCGCCGACTCCGCCATCGTCGTCGTCGGCGACCTCTGGTATATGGCACCTTCTTTCCCGTTCATGGTTTTAGCTAGGGCTCTCTCGTTTCAGGGAAAGAAATCTTTGAACAACACTGTAGGGTTTGTGACGATTTCGACCAATGCGCTGATGATGCAGGTGGCAAGCGCTGGACTCTGCTCGACTCAGTCAGAGCACCGTCTCCTTCTTCGACAAATCCAAGCCGGAGACGGCCGCCTCGCGCTGGAACCGCGTCGGCCTCAACGCAGCCAAGGTCCTCCCTACTCCCACGAACCGATTCGTCCTCGTGCCTGCAATATCAGCTTCTCAAGTCCTATGTTCGTGGGTTTCTCATGCCTGCTTGTAACTTGCAACAGGTGGGTCAGGGTTCATCCAAAGACGTCGACGGCAAGGCTCTCAAGATGGCTTTCGAGTACTGGATCGAGGCTGTGAGTACAAAACCCATCCACTCGTATTATTTCTCATTTTGGCTTCACATTAGATGTTGTGTCTTCAGTTCAGGTGTATGAAAATGAACCTGCTTTTCAGTATCATCAGTTCACTTCAGCTTCCTGTCATGGAAATGAACACAGTTTATATATTCCTTTGCAGTTTTTCATTAATATATATAGATATCTCTGGTTTTGGTGAAAATCACTGTTCATGGATAGCTTTGTTCACCGTATCAGGATCCCCTCACATGTTCCGATTCATCTGAAATCACTGTTTCGTGGATCGCACTGTTCATCGTACTAGGATCCCCTCACCTGTTCCTATTCTTTTATAACGGAGCCTGTCCACAGTAATCGGATCATGTCTATAGTATAATCCCATTATGAAACAGTATATACCCATTATGGAACAGTATCAGACCCATTAGCGGTAACACATACCCGTTATGGAACAACACCATACCCGTAAACAATAGCAGTACAAACCCGTTGTAGGAATAGTACACACCCATTACGGAACAATGTTTTGTACCCGTTAGCAATAGTACATACCGGTTATGGTCCTTATGGAATAGTACCGTACCCATTAACGATAGTACATACCCGTTACCAAACAGTGCAAGCCCGTTACGAAACATTGTCACACAACTTGTTACTGGACAGTAAATACCCGTTATGATTGTATATGTATTGTGGGTTTGTTGCCCGCACGAAGCACGGGGTCACATGGAGTTGTATATATAAGAGTAAATATAGTTGTCAAGTATTATTTGCAAGACTCTATCCAATGCAACTGTTATATATAGCTACCGTGTTCGTATATTCCTGTAGATTGATCCACGCCACAGGTATGGGCGGAGCCTGCTACTCTACTATGATGTCTGGTGCCAAAGCCAGGCCAGACAACCCTTCTTCTACTGGTGAGAACTTCGCTACAATGATTTGCATCGATTCGTTTACAAATTCTGTAATTCAAACGAGGATGAGGTAGCACAATCTGCAAAACCAATCTGAAAGTCTCTTTCAAGAAAAAAAAGAACACAAAGCAGTTATGAGTTTAATTGCACAATTTAAGTGAGCTGTGCATTCGCAGGCTTGACATTGGAGAGGGAAAGGATGTAGACCTTCCAGAGTGTCCAAGAACTTTGTTGAAAAACCAATGCATAAGGTATCTTGGCCCGGTAAGGCGAACGCGTTCCACCATGGTTGCATATCTTTATTTACAACTTGTGATGTATATATCCTCAATAATGCTGAATATATCTGAGAAAAATGTGCCATGTCTCCCTGCAGCAAGCAGCCTCACCCTACTTGAATATGAGAAAGCAGTTCAAAGCTAGCAAAGCTACCACATTTCAATGTTCTAACATTTGTTTGATGTTTTGCAGCAAGAGCGTGAGCACTATGAATACATCATTAATGAGGGAAAGATTATCCATAAACAGTCCGGAAAACCACTTGATACGAGCAGAGATCCTAAAGGGATATGGATTTTTGTTATGAGCACAACAAAAAGACTTTATGCTGGCAAGGTAACTTTTTTACTCTACATGGCCCTTTGTCACAATTTGTTACTTCAGTGCTGCTAAAACGATTTCTACATATGCATCAGAAAGACAGAGGTGTATTCCAGCACTCCAGCTTTTTGGCAGGAGGTGTGACCATAGCTGCAGGAAAATTTGCAGTTGAAAATGGAGTTATCAAGGTATTTTGCTTTAGCATCCACTCACTGTCGGATTCTTCTTATCTTTACTTATCGCACTATTGTACTTCCGTACTTGACTAAATTCTGATAATCTATGTTTATCTATTGTGGATGAAGTCCATCTGGGCGTACAGTGGTCACTACAAGCCAAACCAAGAGGACCTTAGCAATTTCATGAACTTCCTTGAAAAAAATGGAGTTGACCTCAAAGATGTTGAGGTAGTGTTACCAAATTGGTACCTGGATTTTATAAAGAAAGATTATCAGAGAAACAACAATGGGAGGGTTTGAGAGGAAGGACATGAATTGTAGAGAATCGAAAGTTCATGGCGAGGAAGATGATCTGATGGTTTCTGTAATAATTTGTTCGACGCTCTTCCTCTTTGTTGACAAAAACTTTCCACTTTTGTCAAAATATGAAATAGACCTCGCATTGTGTTCCCTTCATCGAGATGGTCAAAAAACATACAACACATCTAATTCAGAATTCGGATGAGAGAGTTTTTTTTGACAAGAGGATGAGGGAGTTATGCTTGCAAGAAAGAGATGCTTTAGCATCGCTAGTACCGATAAATGTTGGTACTACCAACAACTTTGGCGACGGTAGTACCGATAGTCGTCGGTACTACCACCAAATCTGTTTTGGATATGGCCTTTTGGACCCTGATCTAATATGTTCCAGACTAATGGGAAACTAGGGAAAATACCTTAGGAAGGTTTTTTACCGAGATAAAACCACCCCCTCTATATATACTAGACAATCATGTCTGATTAGAGATCTTAACTCACAGTTGTAAAAAAAAACAATCTACTACTTCTCTCTTGCCCTTCCAACCTTCTAAAATTGTTCATTACTAGCGTGATCCAACAACCAAGAAGAGTGTCCTAGGCTTGTTGGCAAACCTAGAGCAATCCAATGACGTCCTCGCCCTGATGGGGTCCCTCCCGCATTTGAGCTTCGATAGTTCTTTTGCTAGCTTGCTCGAAAACTAGCCATTCTTCGTCACGTAAGAGAATTTTGTTACTCTTTGGTAGTTTCTTGTAAACCTCCCCGCTCTTCACTGCATAAGTGTGATCCTCATTGCCTTCTTCAATTATTGGCGACCCGGGCAAGATCTAGCCTTAGTCGGTGTGTTACCCAATTTGGGGCAACATAGTTTTTGGCGACTCCATTGAGGAATAATTACTTTCGCTCTATGGACTTGCTCTTCATCGTTCTATCTTCTTGTGTACCATTATTGTACCATTATCGTTGCATTTGGCCCAAAAGGCCGATTGCATCCACTTGTGATCTCAATTCATATATTTGCAACGTGTTGTGTTTATTTGTTATTCAAAAATTCAGCAAGAGGTCGTCAATCTTGAGCTAAATCATGGAGTACCAAGGTGTTACATCACAAAACTACTACAAAGACCCCAAGGTAAAACTTGAAAACACATCTAATGATTTTATTAGTTACCTTGCAAGTATTTGTGAATTCTCATGTTAGCGTTGCTAGTCATAATAGTATTAGATATGTTGCATTAGCTAATACTTTTGTTGATGTTTCTCATCATACACATCATATAATTAGTATTATTATAGTCAAGAACTAATGTCAACTGTAAATTGTTTGAGTTTCAATAATGCTACTACAAACATATATACAACATGCAAATGCATGTTCATCGGCTATAAATTCAGATATATGGTTTCACCCCAAGACAAGTCAGTGAATAAGAAGAGTCGCTACAATGTTTATCTACATTCTCTAATTTGGCATCATCATAAGCAAATGCTCCTATTTGCTTCATATGTACTCCTAACCCGAGCTGAGTTAATAAAAAAGCAGCAAGGTGCAACAATGCTATTATTCATGATTCGGTTTTATATGCTATTTCTAGCTTTAGCCGAATTATAGCCCATGCTACTAACTCACATATGGCTTCTCTAAATGGAAGGAGTCCACTTATCATAGGCTGTGCCCGTTACACTTTGATTACTTGGAGACTTCTAATTTATGGCAGGTATGTGATTTCTATGAGTTTAGTGGTGAAGTTAGTACAACCACTGTGGAACACATCAGTTTATATCTCCCACAGTTGGGTGATGCTAGTAGAAAATATTATACGAGAATAAAAAATGTTTACTAAGGATGCATTTAGTGGGATTCAGATTCTACTAGTACTAAGTACTCCCT
This sequence comes from Themeda triandra, assembly GCA_018135685.1. Taxonomy (NCBI): domain Eukaryota; kingdom Viridiplantae; phylum Streptophyta; class Magnoliopsida; order Poales; family Poaceae; genus Themeda; species Themeda triandra. Next base: position 130,984 of record JAENPR010001006.1, read on the forward strand.
CCATTCCAAAATTTTAGTCGTTTTAGCCTTCGATGGATGTCCCAAATTTTGTGTTGTTTTAGTGTGGTCCACACCTATCGCTGCCCATCTGTACCCTGTCCTTTCACCATGTTGCCCTCCTCCACCTCAAAAAAGAAAAAGAAACACACACAGTATTGACGCGAAGGAGAAGGAGATGAAGGCGAGGTGGAGCGGTGGCGCGAAGGCAGAGCTGAGGCTGGGCATGCAGTGGCCCGTGCGGCGGGGAGGAAGCCAGCTCGCCCAGGCGTGGCAAGTGTTGGCAAGGAGGCCTTCATCTCCGTGCACGGTCGGCGACGGAGAGGAGGCGCACGACGGCCGCTGTGGCTTCCGAGGAGGCGCGAGGAGGCAGGCGTGGCCCTCGGCGCGGCCGATGGTAGAGAAGAGGCGAGCGCGGCCCCTGGTGCGGCCGGCAGCGGAGATGAGGCAGGCTCGCCCCGGCGTGGACCGCGGAGGAGAGGAGGCGAGCGCGGCCCTGGCGCGGCCGGCGGTGGAAAGGAGGCGGGCTCGATCTGGATCTCGATCCAACTGAGGGGGAAGAGAAAGAGAGAGCCATGCGGGACCAAGTAGTAATGCACGGAGGCCGCACCACCTTTAGGCTCCGCGCCTCCGCCATCGCCGGAACTTCCGCTGGGTCCCCTACCTATCGCAGATCTGCCGCCATGACTCCCCTTCTCCTCCACCGACTGTCGCCATGGCCAAATCCACTGCCGGCCCATTTGCTCTGCGCCCTCCCTCGCAGATCCGCCGTCGTGGCTTCCCTTCTCCTCCGTCGACGGCTGCCATTGCCGAATCCACTGCCGGCCCGTCTGCTTCGCCCCTCCCTCGCAGATCCATCGCCCAGGCTCCTCTTCTCCGCCGGCGGCGGCCAACATCGCCGGATCCACCGCCGGCCCGTCCGCTCCGCCCCTCTTGGCTTCTCTTCTCCTCTAGTACTGATGTGGAGGTCGTGGTGATTGTCCTCCCCATCCGTCGTCCCTTCTCCAAGAGCCATCCGTCGTCCCTTCTCCAAGAGCAGCAATGGGAACAAATCTTGTAAAAAAAATAGGGAACAGGGAAGACAGGAGATAGAACACAGAGGTGGGCAGGTCTCTGGGCCTAGCTCATTGGTCTTTGTGCCCGTTCCCAGAACGTCACTCTTTCTGGGATGGAGAGAGTATATAATCGTCAAGGATCATGACCTAACCCATGTGGCCGTGTTAATGAATCGAGCATTACACTCATATAAATGAATTCAAGGCGGACAAAAAATGTTTTTTTTGACACAAATGGACAAATAATGTTGATGGGTTGGTCCCCAAATAAAGAAAGAAAGTGATATTTAAGATTTTTTATATGAACTGTTTATAAACATGTCCCTGTCATATATCTTTTACGTCGTAACGACGGGACTTCTGTAAGGTGAAACGCTAACGATGTGACGTTTCTTGACGATATTGCCGTGCAAACAGTGCAAGTGCAAACGAAACCGATCGGGATTCGGGAGGACAGGCCGGCAGGACCGGCAGGACCGGCTGGAGGTGGGGTACACGTACGTTTCATTGTTGGCTTAGGAACGCGTGGCAGGGTGATAATGTTCACTATGGTCCCTTGGGCAGTAGTTGGCCAGTGGCAGCTGCGGATTAGGATTTGAGATTTTTACGAGCATCCATGGGCCATGGCCGGCGGGGCTGATCGGGCAGTGGCTGGCCCGGCGTTGGTGGCGGGTTTTGTGGTGGACGAACCAGGTAACGGGAGACATTCAGTTGGCCCGAGTAGGCATGTCAGGGCGAGGACTCGTCTGCGAGCTCTCCGTTTTGGATCGAGGATAAGAACGGGGAAGGATCAGCAACGGACGTGGGCGACGAGCAGTGAGGTCGCCGGTGCCGATGCCTTGGGTTGGGTAAGGGCGTCCTGACAAGACTAAATCACTAGCGAGTTGAAATTAAAAATAGCAAAAGCTGCCACCCAAGAGAAGTGGGGTCATGCATGCAGGGACACTAATTTTCTAGGGAACTGAGCGAGCTGAGCGACGAGCGAAGCACTAGTGACTTGATTTTTCATGTTCTGTCACCTCTTGATTGGACCGGTGGTCCTCCTAGCTAGCTGACGTGGGCACCATTGCGGGTGCCCTAAGAGCACCCGCAGTGGGCATGCCGATGGGGGTGCGATACAATAAATTCAAGTATAGTCCCGGGTCCGACACACTGAGCATGGTTCGATGAAGACCTGGGTGCTTGCTATCGAACCCGGCTCGATGGATTAAAAAATTGTGTGTTGCCTCTACGCTTCTTCTCTCTCTTGTTGTTAGCGCCTGCATGTGTTGTGTCTCGGGTCCACGCATGGAATCAGGCCCGGTGCTATACATTGCGGCGACTGCATCAGCTGATGTCTTATCGTTTGTAGGGCCCAACTAAGAACCAGCCTTGTGTCTATACACTGCTGATGCTCTAAGAGACCGGATGCATGCGTACCGACGGGCATGGGTTCCATCTTCCATCATTCCGTTCCTATAGACGACGCTGTATAGCTATGATGCCTGATGGTGAACGTACGTACCAATGGTAGTTGAGTTTGAAGCTATGATAGTTGTGCCGTGCAGCTAGACCGCCCAGTGAATTAACTCTGCGATCCGATGATAGATGGCAAAACTGATGAACTGAAAAAGGTGCACGGTGGCTGATGATGCACTTGCACAAACAGGTGACTTGAGGGAGGTTGGCTGCTTCTTCTGCGTGCAGGTGCAGCTCGTGCCAACATAGAAAGCGTTGAGTTGCTTCGTTATAGACGGCCAGTTAATGTCGATAGCTTGGAATTGGACATGGCCAGAGAAGATCCAGAGCAGGTCCGAGTACGACTTTGCCAGTTGTTGTGTCCAAACTCCCAGGACCCATCCCAGCTGTCGTAGCTGATCGGAAACGTGGCCAAAACTAATTGCATTTACCCTGCTCGCGTGAAACCATGCGGCGTCAACGTGATTCTAATTTCTGAAGGTACGGTGTTGTTTGCTACTGCCTACTAGTATGTCCAGTAGAGCCAATGACACGTGGGCCCAGCCATGCGCCGTTATGGCGACTCGTCGCGATCGTCAAATCCGCAGTCACTGTCCTAATTGTACAGTTGTACTAAACCCCCCGGCTCCGCAAAAATTATTCCCACATGCTCTGTTCTGCTCTGTTCAGCTCCTCGCTGACACTTCTCTGCAGCTCGATCGTTTTTCCATTCCTCACCCAATGATTTCTTGGTCCAAGTTCAATATTTGTAATACATTATTAATATATGTTTTGACGAGTGATTCAATCGGCCATTGATAAAGGGCTATTGAGATTTTCTGAAGCTCAACAAACGGATCTATTGGACTCAATTGGTGTTGATACAGACTAGTTTTAAATCAACTATCATTAGCCGATTCACTTAAAGCTTGGGGCTCAAATGCCCAAAAGAGAGATATGGAGGATGATGACAAGGTCATTGTCCACGAATTGCAGATTGATGATAGTCTAGAGGATAATGAGGTGATTACAATGTTAAGTGCCAGGACACTCGGGTTGGTGAAATCTCTCTAGCTGAAGACAGACCAATTGATCTCGTTGAGCAAGGCGAATCTCTACCCCTAAAAAGACCAAAAGGCGACGTCAACAATCCATCAACGTGCCTCCGACTCCCTGCTCCCCGACCCCACGCACCCACCCCACCCAACTCCTACCTCGCGATGGTCGGAAAAAAATGGTGAGTCCCCGCTCCCTGAGCCTCGCCCCAGCCGCCGTCGTGCGCCCCCGCTGCCGCCGAGCATCCCCGACGCACCGAGAGTCCTCTACCCCACGAGCGACTCTTCCTGTTCCCACACCGCTTGCAGGCTGCCGTACGCAGGTCGCCAGGACGCAGGCCGCCGGTCGCCGGGCGCCGGCCGCGAGGCTAGGGTCGCGCAGTGCCGTCAATCCGGCATGGAGCGCGTCTTCTCCGTGGAGGATATCCCCAATCCCTACTGGGACCCGTCGCACCCTCAATCGGCGGCTGTCGGCGCTGTTGCTGCTCCAGGTGGAAGAGGGTCAGGCGGAGCAGGGGAAGCGGCGGGCGCTATGAGCGGGGCAGTGACTGGCAGCTGGGCGAGTCCATAGCTTTCCGAGCATTCGTTGTGGCGGTGGGGGAGTGGGCGGAGGCATCACCGTCAGGCCCGTTTGAGGGGGATTCAGCAACACGAGCAACCTTAGCGCCATTGGAAAGAGGCTTGTATGTTTCCTGCACCTTCCCCTCTCTTGCGGCTACCCAGATATGCGTGCTTCCTACTGCCGTTGTATTGCCTCGATTTGATTAGTTCTCAGTTAGATTAAGCAAGATGCAAATGTTGATGCAATTGGGATGTAATTTCATACTGGGATGCTCGTAGTAAATGAAAAGTGTAGTAAATCAAAAAGCTTAAACTCTTGCAATTTCAGTAGAGTAGCACATATACGCTCAGGTTAGAGTGTAATGAAATTGCTTTAATCGGTATGTTCATTTTGTTCCAGACCATTAAATATGTACTCAGGTGGTACTCCTCTCACAAATACAGTCAGTTTACGTTAGAATGAATTTCAGAGAATGTATACATAGCAATAGCATCTAATGCCACCTATCATTGCCTCTACTGATGTTCAGGAAAAGAGCTTGCCTCATTTTCGATGTTATTTATTATGCTTAATCACTGACTTCAACTTCGCTGGTTAACTAAAAAAAAACTTTGCTGGTTAATATATCTTGATCTTGAACGAGTACTCAATACGATTTGCACTTCTGAAAACGTAGAAGTATACGCATAAGCAGACATCAAGCTTAATTAAAATGCTTATACACGGTGCATTGACTGTCACCCACACTACTTGTAAGATTTCAAGTGTTGACTCTGTTCCTTCCCGAAGATGCATTAGATTGAGCATGTATGAGATTTGCTTCTACTGCCACCTCACTTGTTTCATGTCAGCATCTAATGCAATTTGATGTTCTCCATTATGTCAGTAGTTGGATTAGCTGTGCTGAACTATGATCACAACTCATAATTCATGCCACCTTGTGCTGAACTATGATCACAACTCATAATTCGTGCCACCTTGGCCTTTCAGTTCTGTTCAGGAATTGATTCCAACCATTTTATAGAGTAGAACACAAGATGCACAACTCAGGAAGTAGCAGAATTGCCGCCTTCAGTCTTTAGACAACACAATCCCAATGTGTTGTGCATGAATATCATGGTATGCTCATTTTGTCCCAGATCGTTAAAGATTTACTATACTCAGGTGAACACATCTCACAAATAAAGTAATAATAGACATTCAGCTTATAAACACTGACTACAGTTGTGTGCTTAAAGTCAGTGAGGGACTACCTCTGCGACCAGGAGCCCGAGACCATCGACCACATCTTAGCGACTTGCTGCTTCTCCCGTCAGATCTGGTGGACCATCTTGCAGGTCCTCGGGGCCTACACATGCCATATCGGCGGTGAGTCACTGACAGAATGGTGGGAGCAATGGCGCACAAGATGGCACGGCGACAAGCGAAAAGGGGCCGACACGCTTTTCGCGCTGGTGGCTTAGGAGATATGGAAGAAAGGAACGCGAGTGCTTCCGGAGCGCGCAATCTACCGTCCAACAATTGTTGTCAACCATCAAGCACACCGCCGATCTTTAGATCAAAGCTGGGGCGTGCAAACTAGGGTGTTTAGTGCGTGAGTAATCTGCTATGGAATCAAGCTTGGGTTGTCGGTGCGTGTCTGTCTGTCTTATTTGTATCCAACCTGGCAAACACTTGTAAAAACATTATCTTCTACTTAAATGCAAAGATGTGCAAACCTTTTGCATATTTGAAAAAAAAGTCAGTGAGGGAGGCTTCAGCAGGGTTATCATGACTTATTCTACTCCGCGGGCGACAAATGTGTTATCTGCGCTGTTAAGCGCCTGAACCATCACAACCTCTAGGTCTGCAAACATGTGTCACTTTAACTTCATTGTTGGCATCAACGTCGTTTCAAAGACCCTTCTTATTGGACCAATAAATTAACTCATAGGTTGGAACCCTTCTTATTCCAACCTCGCAGATAGATGTTTGTGTTTCTTATAAGATCTAACTCTATGCTATGTCTTTCTGAATCCTTTCTCTTTGATATGTCTTTCAATGTTCTTGAAACTCATAGGTTGGAATTGGTGTGCAGGAATCTTTCTTTGAAACAGGCAAATATATTAATATATAAGTGTTGCCTTGCAACAATTCTTGCAAAACAGCGGAACACATGTTGACTTGATTTGAATATTGATTTATGTATTTTTTTTACTAATACTACTTGTTCTATCTGAATTTCAGGTAACAGAGGAAGTCGCAAAAGGAAATGAGAGACAAGTAGTTATGACTTGCTTACATTTATTGATTAAATGTATATATTATATATTTATCTTTCTTAAAGATTTATGTAATATTGTCGGTATCAACATTGTAAAACACACTCATATATATGTTATCGTGGTATTTAGCGTTCCGTTGCAACGCACTAAAAACACTTACCTAGTTGGCTAAGGATTCTCTTTTGCAGCATGTCTATCAAGATGGGAAAGAGGAGGATAATCTCTCCGTTGAGCAAGGGGAATCAACTAAAATCTCACTTTTCTTAATTAGCACGCGGAGTCCATCCAGGTGCTACAGTCCTTATGCATTGGTTTCCACTATTGTTGAACAAATTGGAACTGCATATTAACGCTTGCCAAAAGAATACATCTGGCTGATTGGGTGGATTTGCAGCCTGGATATAATATTGCTATTCAATTAATAATTAGCGAAACCTATTTGGATCAAGGCTAAATTATTAGCAGCTAACCATTACCTCTTTGGATAAAACAGAGTCTAGGATGGTTGTCCATGAGCCTGCATTCACAAATATGATATATGAATCCTAGTAGTATATCGTCGTCAAGGATCATGACCTAACCCATATTAATGAATCGAGTGTTACACTTAACTAACTGAAATCAAGGTGGACAAATTATGATGTTGACGGGTTGGTCCCCAAAGAAAGAAAGAAAGCGATATTTAAGATTTTTTGTGGATTGTTTATTGAACACATGTCCCTATCAGTATCAGGTCAACAGATTAAAGATAGATTTAACCACGTCGTCGAGGAAAGAGCGGTACATGTTTTAAACCGAGTGGCATCGTGTTAAATAAGAGAGGACCCTGTTGTGCTAAGTGAAAACACCTTAGTTTGGGAAAACTCAGAGAAAAAATTGTTGATGTTTAATATATGTGTGGCACATAATAGCTATACACTATGGAAATACATTTCAGGATGATTACTGTAACTGGACGTGTATGTGCAAGGTGAAAACGCCATCGTTCACCATCACGCACGGGCACAGCATGTTACCGGGGCGCCGAAGAAAGTGGAGGAAGTTAACGATGTGACGTTTCTTGACGTTGTTACGGAGGAAGTTAACGATGTGACGTTTCTTGACGTTGTTACGGGATCATCCATTGATTTCGATACATACACGCCACAGCTCCGATGCGGCGATGCCTTATGGTGAACGTAGCTGAGTATTTTTTTTAAAAAAATTACAATGGTATGTACCCTTCCGTCCCAAAATAAATGTCATTCTCGCCTCGGAAGTTAGGCTTTTTCAATGACAGCAATAATTATATATTAAAATATATAAATATTTATCTTTAAGTAATTAGTATAATTGGAAAGATCTTTAAACCTAGTTTTTAACAAAATTATTTGGAGATGAAAATGTTGCTCGTATTTTATACAAACCTAGTTAAAGTTGAGAAAGTTTTTGACCGGTATGTTTTCCATAACATCATCTTTCTGGGACGGAGGGAGTCCGTGCAATCGCAATGAACTGGAAAACTGGTGTGCAGGCTGAATGGCTGATGACGCACCTGCAGTGTGCCGACAGTCGACAGTGCTTGGCTTTGGCTTCTTCAGTTCTTCGTGCAGCTCGTGCCAACATAGTGCCGACAGTCGACAGTGCTTGGCTTTGGCTTCTTCAGTTCTTCGTGCAGCTCGTGCCAACATAGAAAAAGCTAGCGTAGATCTTTCAAAAAAAAAAAAAAAGCTAGCGTAGGAGTTGCTTCGCTCAGAGGCCAGTTCATGTGGATAGCGTGGACTTTTGGACCTGTCTCTGGGGACAAGAGAAGAGGGCAGGTACGAATACGACTTGCACATTAGCTAAGCTAGTGTGTCCAAACTCCCAGGTCCCAGCTCTGATCTACTACGAGTAGCAGTTGATCCAAAACGTGGACAATCGAATTGTTTTACACGCGCCAAGCCATGCGCGCGGTCAACGTGATTCTGAAGCTAGTGTCCACTGTCCAGTTCATCCCGGGGGGGCAGCATCCAGTTCATTACGGTAGTTTAAGATTAAAGAGTAGAGTAATACTGTACACTACTAATATACGTACTGTGCTACCTGCTACGGCTATACAGCTACGGTGTTCTTTGCTACCACGGTCCAATAGAGCCAATGACATGCGGGCCCAACCACGAGCAGCTATGGCGCCAGCCGCAGCCACTCGCCAACGACTCGTCGCCGTCGTCGAATCAGTCGTCACTGTCCGTGCCACCGTGGTACTCCTACTTGTCCTACAAACCCGCTCCAGGTTAATTATTCCCACATGCTCTGCTCTGCTCATCTCCTCCCTGTTCCTGACACTTCTGCACAAGCGTCCACGGCCGTTTCTCTTCCCCGTTCTCCGTTCCTCGCCCACCTCGAACAACTGATTGCTCGGTCGCAGCTCCCAAATCTCGGAACGAATGGAGGTGGTGGAGATGGATAGGCCGGAATCCATAGAGGGAGCCGGCGCCGGTGGCGAGAATGGCGCGGCCACCAAGCTGCAGAAGGTGTACCGCAGCTACCGGACCCGCCGGAAGCTCGCCGACTCAGCCGTCGTCGTCGAAGAGCTCTGGTATGGACGGTACCCCTTTCCTTCCACCACCTTCCTTCCTTCCTGCCTGCCTGTGAATTTTATTTAGTTGGTATTCAGTTTCTTTCCCCTGCGTCCGGGTTCAATACTTCGATTATTGGCCCCATTCCCTTCTTATCTGAAAGAAAAAAATAAATAAAAAGTTAGCACAAAGATTATCCCCTTTTAGTTCTTCTCCATATTATACCTTTTTTAAAAAAAGAAATAAATAAAATTTACCCCTTCTGTTGCCACAACTCACAGCTTTGCTTCCTCTCCAATCTTGATCCTCTCTGTTCTTGTTCATGGTTACGGTTACGCTGTTCTTGATCCCTTTGAGTACGCCTGCTCTGCGAGTTGGCTTCCTTCCAAGAAAATTCACGAAACGGTTACGGTGCCGAATTTTGTTCTTGGTCATGGTTACTGATGTCCACTGCTGATGTTGACATCACTTCAAATAACTGGGCCTCTTCGTTTTGGGGAAAGAAAGAAAGCTTTTTGATTGAGAGTGAGACTGATTTCGATCAACGATGATGATGATGCAGGTGGCAGGCGCTGGACTTCGCGCGGCTCAGCCACAGCACCGTCTCCTTCTTCGACGAGCCCAAGCCCGAGACGGCCGCCTCGCGCTGGAACCGCGTCGGCCTCAACGCGTCCAAGGTCCCAGGCCTCCTTCTCATGCGTGCGTGCATCAGGCTTCTTTCTCATCATGTCGTCGTCCTATGTTTCTCATGTCTGCTGCTTTCTTGCTTGCAAGTTCCAACAGGTGGGTCAGGGTTTATCCAGAGACGGCAAGGCTCTCAAGCTGGCTTTCCAGCACTGGATCGAGGCTGTGAGTACAAAATCCACTGCTAGTATCTTTAGATTAGGTGTGCTGTTTTGTATGAAAAAGAACCTGCTTTTCAGTATGTTGACTTCAGCATTTTGTCATGGGTGAAAGGTCCACTGATTGGCTTCATGGGGTTTTCTTCCATCTCTTTATAGAGTAGTGATGAAGTTTTTTTTCCTGGACCATGGCCATTACAAGTTTTTCATTAAGATTAAGAGGAAGTAGAGTGATGAAGTATTTTTTGCAAGACTGATCCAATGCAACTGTCATAACTACTATGTTCTTATGTTGTTGCATTGTATAGATTGATCCACGCCATAGGTATGGTCACAACCTGCACTTCTACTATGATGTCTGGTGCCAAAGCCAGGCCGGACAGCCCTTCTTCTACTGGTGAGATTTACATCCATACGTTTGCAAATTCTTTTATTTGGACGAGGTAGCACAACCTACATAAACATAACAGATCTGAAATAGAAATTATGTCTATTCATACCAGAAATCTCTGTTACAATTTGAAGGCCTGTTCATAATAGAAATTTCAGTTATCAGTTTGATTGGACGACAATTTAAATGAGCTGTACGTTTGTAGGCTTGATGTTGGAGAGGGAAAGGATATAGACCTTCCAGAGTGTCCTAGAGCTTTGCTGAAAAAGCAATGCATAAGGTATCTTGGTCCGGTAAGACACCTTCCACAATATTGTGTATCTTTATTAAGAATTTGTGGTGTATATCCTTGCTGAATATGTCTGCAAAAGGATGTATGATGACTTGACTAACTTCATCCACAAAACATTGTGCCAGTTTCATATGAAGCTTTTGTTTTGTTATTAACTATCAAGTATCAATATATTTTCTGAAATAGTGTAAATTTTCCTTACGTTTGTAGTTTAAGAAATATTTTCGGTGTTGCATCTTCTTGTTAGTCTATCAAATTGCTGCATTTCTGAACTTCATTTGACTTAGCAAGTCAGAATTATTGTTCATCTGAAACTTGTATAGGATCTAGGCATGCCCTGTCCTGATATCATTTACACTATCAGTTTCTTTGTTCACGAATCCTAAGAACTGATACAAGTACATTTGACTTCACAATGTTAGATGCAGTTCAGAACAGGAAACTTGATTCGTTTTAACAAACTCTTCGTGTTTCTATGGTTCAACTCTTTGACTCCCACCCGATTTTGATTCCATAGTAGTGATTACCAAACAGTACTGCCCGATTTTGATTCCATAGTAGTGAGTACCAAAGAGTACTGCTCATAAAGAGTAGCAGATCAGGGTTTAGAGGAGGGTTTGCCAGAAAAAATAAAGTGGGAGATACAATTACATATACTTGTAATTATAGAGCTAAACACAAGGTGTTACTAACAATAAACCCATTTCGTTCGGTCAAAAAAACAATAAACCCATTTCTGGGAGGCACTAGCACCAGAGGTGCACCATTTCTCAAGTCTCAAGCTGCAGAAAGCAGCCTCACCCTTAAATATGAGAAAGCAGTTCAAAGCTATAACATCTGTTTGATGTTTTGCAGCAAGAGCGTGAGCACTATGAATACATCACTAATGAGGGAAAGATTGTCAATAAACAGTCTGGAGAACCACTCGATACGAGCAGAGGTCCAAAAGGGACTAAATGGATTTTCGTTATGAGCACAGCAAAAAGACTTTATGCTGGCAAGGTAACTTTTTTACTCTACAGGGACCTTTGTCACATTTTTTTACTTCAGTGCTGCTAAATCAATTTCTACATATCTATCAGAAAGAGAGAGGTGTATTCCAGCACTCCAGCTTCTTGGCAGGAGGTACAACCATAGCTGCAGGAAGATTTACTGCAGAGAACGGAGTTATCAAGGTATTTTGCTTTAGCAACCACTGCCTGTTGGATTGTTAGTTTTGTTTATGCACAGTATTTTACTTTCCTAGTATTCGTGCTTGTTATATTCTTCAATCATGCACCTTTGACCAAAAATTTATGTTTGTGTCTAGGATAGAGTTGATTATTTATCGTTTGACTTGATCTTAGTACCATATCCACTTGTGCAGCAGCGTCCTGCCCATTTCATGGACTACCATGAATAGCCATTTTGGCAATCCATTTATGAAGGGAAAATATGAAATATAAACCATAAAATTAAACTCCATGTATTATGAAAAATATATAGTTCCTGAATCTACTTCTGTCTAGTACACATCAGATTATCTACTTATCTTGGTTCAACCACTGTCCACTGTGCAAGTTAATGCCAACCCTAAACTGAGGATTATGTTATGTCCTTCTATCGTCATATAGAAATATCATTTTATACTTTTATAACATCTTGTTAGTAATACCTTTGCATTGGGTGAATTCTGCTAATCTATGTTTATGGGTTCTGGATAAAGTCTATCTGGGCGTACAGTGGTCACTACAAACCAACCATAGAGAACCTCGGCAATTTCATGAACTTCCTTGAAGAAAATGGAGTTGACCTCAAGGATGTGGAGGTACATTCTTCACCATTCACAACCAAAATATAATATGCTTCTGCCTCCAAATGGTAGTTGTTGCCATTTACTTAAAAAAATTTTTGGGGTCAGGTGCGCTCATCTACCAAAGAAGACTACAATGAAGATCCAGTGCCTAATGACTCACTGAACTTCAGTTCTGCTATCATAGAACCAAATTTTCCACAAGTCGTTCTCCCTCTAAACACAACAGAAGGCAATGAAGCAGAGAATGCTCCTGCAGAACAAGCCAAGACAACATACGAAAGAACCTTATCAGGCGGTCTGCAGAGCCCCAGGGGCACTGACCAAATCCCACAAAAGGCAATTCTTGAGAGGATGAAATCCAAGGGCGAGTCCAAGTCCTATCAGCTTGGGCACAGACTGTCACTTAACTGGAGCAGTGGGGTTGGTCCAAGAATTGGATGTGTCAAGGACTACCCAATGGAGATCAGGATGCAAGCTTTGGAGATGGTGAATCTGTCACCAAGAGCATCCACACCATCAGCGTCAAGGAGACTACCTTCATGCATGTCCCCCACTACAGCAACCTCACCAACATCGCTGCTCGCGCCAATGCAGGCATCATTGGCCCAGCAGAGTTAGAAGCTTCGGAGCTTATATACACGCGATAGCACTTCTCCATCTTTCAGCACTGCAAAGTTCAGATACTTGGTTTGTGCTTGCTGCTTCACTTTTTGTCCTATTGTTCAATCAGACATAGGACGCTGCAAAGTTTTCCAAGTGAGAGCTAGATGTAGACTATCACATTGCAAAATAGATTCTGTGCAGAACCTGTTATCATCTCACAGCCAGAACAGCTTAAAGCAGATATAATTTTTATTACCAATGTACCCTTTTCTATAGTATACAGTATACACAGCTGTAGACTGGTTTAAAAAAAAATGCCATGATGGATCAGACATCTCTTTCCTGACGACGACTCTGCTAGATCTTGAACCACATTCTGTTGTTTATACCGTCGTTGTTGCTAGGTTGACAAGATCAGTGAGAGCTTTGCCGTGATCAACTCCATGACCAAGCCACTGGCAGCTTACCGCTTTACCAACGACAGCCGGCTCAAACATCAGTTGCAGAGGAACATCTCAGCGGGAGGGATGATATTCTACGACACCAGCATCCACGTACACGATATTTATCTTCTCACAAAAAAATGATCAGCTGAAAAAAAAGTGTGCCTGAATTGGGCTGTCTTATTGCATCTGCTACCATACGTAGCTGATGACTGACTGCTCCAGGGCAACCTGCTAGCCATGGTTCAGGCGGCTGTAGGGTGTACGGGAGGAGGGGCATGAGCTGATGATCCCTTCATAATAAGCATATTCTTCACCGCATACCACATGTTACTGTGCTTTTTATTTTTTTATTTTCCAAAAAAACAACAACAGGGATTTGCACAGAAAAAGGAAAAAATGTATGGAGCCTATATATATATATATATATATAGCTATTATAATTAATAAAAGGAAAAAAAAGTGACACTGCTTTTGTGTTTCGTACAAAGGAGCAAAGGTCACTAAATAAGCCGAGTTTTAAGCATCCAGGCTCATAGCATTTCAAAAGCATTACACACTACATCAACCAACGCAAGTACGCCAGGAGCGTGTTACAACTATGACATGGCACTCAAAAAATATCTTTTATGTTTGTTCAAGGAGAACCTTGGTCTTTTACAAGCACGATGCTCCAAACCTTCCTCATCATCGAATCTCTCTCATCTCTGTGGCTAACGGATTCCTTACGCATCTGCCTATGATAAGTGATTTATTAATTAGTTCAAAAATAAGTTACTTGAAACAAATCCATTTCTTAAAAAAAATTGGTTGCTTTCCATTATTCATCAGCTGATTGCTCATCACCAACAATTACAATGATGTATTCCAGATGTGAGATCATAGTGGTCTCAGCTACCTCAACACACTCTCGCCCAAGGCATGAAATAGGTACAAAAACTAGGAAAGGAAAGTTCATACCAATCCTTTAATATCTATTAATGCCACTCTTGTAAGCTCAAATCCAGCTTCCATCATGCCCTGCAAATGTTGCAAATTATCACTAAATATAACAAATATTAGCAATAAGTGTTTTTGATACAAGCAGTTCGGCACAGTTGTAACAATAATAGTTGCCTTCTCTAAGATAATAACACTAAAACAGTAGTATTTTCTTTAAAAAACAAAGCAATTGCTTCAAACCATACATCATTACAGTTATCAGGAGTCACATTACCATTTCACAATCAAGTGCAAGAACTTTCTGTGGTGAGGAACCTGAAGGAGTTGAAACAGTAAGGACAAAACCTAAAATGACAATGATAAACAGATGTCATTTGAATAATACGCCTTAAAGGGCAAGGGAAAATTATGCTTCAGTTTATCCATTAAACTTCCCTAACTTTGACCGATTTTATAGAAAAATACACCAGCATCGACAATAACAAATTATTTTTATTAAACCCATCAAGAACATCTTTATGGTGCAATTATTTTTTTCCCAATATTTTTGGAAAAAAACCAAAGAAGTTTGACTTGGGACAAAACTGAAACGGCCTACATTTTGGGATAGAAGGTAACCTGGTAAATTGAACAAGTAGCCATTATCTTCCAAGTCTTTCTCCGAAAGTGTGTAACTAGTATATTGCGCGCCATTGCGCGCGTGCTCAAGAAACCGTACAAGCAATGCAAGGTGAAACAGTCATGTAAGTGTTGTTTGTATCTGTAAGGGTAAGATGGCATTACAAAGTCATTCAGAACATGTAATGAGGTTGTAATAACTATTTTTACGGCAACACCAACTTTAGCAGCAGTTTAGCGTTGGTTCCAAGCTTTAGTTCAAGGAGAATAAGAAGTTAAAAAAAAAAAACTTGTTTCTTGTACTGAAGAACTAAAGCTTTTCTGAAATAGCGATAGATTATACAAAGTAGATATAGTTAAGTTCAGACAAACATATAATTACAGTTGTAGTTTCATACAAACACACCGGATAATTTAGCCCATTGGCTCATGGGTTAGAGATATGTAAATATGACATGTTGGTTTAGTATCTCCGGTTACAACAGAAGGAGATGCAACATGGATACCTGGTAGAACCTAATGGTACACTGAAGTTACAATATAGGTTTCCAGGGATGGGTCTAATTACACATAATATACTTGCTCACGATCTTAGGCACGCTGACTCAGCACGTAGTCCTGCATGTTTGCTGTTGATATCGGTCGTTTGTCATACGATGGTCGCCTGTCATACGACTGGGATTTAGAGAGCTCGATAGTACTTGCAACACGGTAACTATGGAAATGCAGCATGTAGATTAAAGGAATGAACAGGGTAGGGTGCACCTGTTCAGTAGGGTGGAGGTACATAGTCTGTAGAAACTATATCCTCAGGGTCGACGCAAGGCCGTGTGCATCTCAACAGCAGCTCGTTCTTCTATTTCTTTTGCTACAGGTTGTTAAAGGCATATTAGTCCGTGGGTGTACATGATGATGCTTATTTAAATGGAATGCCTGAAGAGCAATACGTTACTTTAGAAGATATAAGCTTTCGCTCTTACCTAGAGGGCTCTCCGCTTGCACTTGATCTTGAAACTGAGCTTCGTCTTCATCAAAGTTAGGATATGTTCTATACCATATGTGCCAGATTTTGAGAAACAATCCCTCTGCAATATGTTGCTTGACACCTAGATGAGCATTGCGTGGCATGAACGTGCCCTTCGGTGCATATCCTGCAGCTGAGCAGTCGTAACCGACTATGAAAATATTTGTCAGAGTGCAGAAATCTGATAGCAATTTCTTGATAGTTCTGTTGCAGAGGTGTGGTGGAATCTCAGCAATATCTATGTAGAAATCTATAGTCTATATAGTTGCAAAACTTTATACGAAGACATGGTACATGGAAGAATCGTATGAATGGTAGTGCGAAATAGACATTTGAAGGAGTTGTTAATTATGATGAGTCACATAAAACCAAGGCACTATGGTAAGTTACTAACCACTTTGGCAGCAAATGGAAGATTTGAAAGAATAGTTGTATCTCTAAAATTGTTTGTCTACAAAAGGTCCCATGAAGACCAGATGACCCCCATGAAATTCTATTAGTGCTATAGAAGTGAATATGCAGACCATAAACACAAAGGAGGCTTTAATCTAATAGGCCTTTTGTGCAGAGTTAGGTCTATGAAAAACTGTTATAATGCATAGATGGGTTGAGAAATATAATGCAGTAAGGAAATGGAGGCTGCAATAACGAATTGGGGAGGAAATAAAATATTGACAAAGAGACCATGAATATACGGGGCTCAGGTTTATTACCTGAAGGGCTGGATATGTAGTAGCCACTATCTCTTGGGTATGGAAGAGGTGCACCACTAAGAACACATGGCTCTGTTCCTCCCATTAAAGGGCAATGAAGGGCTGGATATGTAGTAGCCACTATCTCTAGGGTATGGAAGAGGTGCACCACTAAGGACGCATGGGCTCCGTTCCTCCCATCAAAGGGCAAATAATATCACGTTGCACATATGACATATCAGACAAAATCAGGAATCAGAGCTTCATAAGCACCATTCATATGCGCTGGAGTCACCTGCAGGCACTACTGCAGGTAGAATGCAGCTTAGGAGAATGACACTTTATGATCATATCAAGGCATACATACTATATATCAAGATAAAAGGGGGCAATTGTTCGACAGCTGTATATGGTTGGTTGTTGATGAAAGAAGGAAACAAAGGCTATAATAATTTGTTGCAGACAACTCTTAAGAACCAAAAGAAGTAAGGGCATACCCAAATTCATGTTTGTTAGGAGAAATCTGCTATGCCAGAATTGATAATTGTATAGGCTTTAGTTCAAGCTCAGGTAAAAATAGCATTTGGGCAGTATAGAACCAGGCGGTGCATCCTTCACGCTTCACTTGAGCTTTGCCGCTCCCTCCTATATGGCATGATTGCATAAGCCACCAGAAATTGTGGAATTTGATGGCACCTGTGTGCCTGGCTGGAGGTTAATGTTGTGGGAAAGATAAGCAAGCATGATAAGATAGTCAAAGAGCGTAACTTTATGTACAACTTTATTAGTAAGAGAAAGGATAAGCGGACATGGTAACTTTATTAGTAAGCTAAAGGATAAGCGACATGATAAGAAAGGAATAATAGCATTCTTAGTTTTGATCATATACATGATAAGCAGGCATTATAAGAAAGGGATAATAGCATTCTTACTTTCGGTCATACATACATACTGCTGAGTATATGGTAGTGTCTGAATGTACATGCATGATAATCTCAAATTTGGACTTACAATTTACAGTTATGAATTAAAATTAATAATTCACTATCAGCCTGGGCACTTCTCCAAAGAAACAATAAGTATTGCATCAGGACACCTAAGCCTCTGGCAATCAGTAGTTGCAAATAATCCACATGTTCAGGCATTTGAAATGTAGAATGAAACGATTTCATTCCCTTTGAAAGGCAGGGCAAAGATTTCCATACCTGTTAGTCAGGGCAACAGGGAAATGAGAGCCAAATTAAATGCAATGTTCAGAATAATGTAAGCGAGTGGTATCCACCAGACTCATAACAAAAAAGGTATTTATCTTTTTGAAATATCATTGGCTGTTATTCTTGGAAGCAGAAGAGAAGGACAATACGTATATGATATTAAACAATAGAGACATTATGTTCTTTTCTGCGAAAAGAGCAACAATAACCGATAAATGTCATATATTTAGTGATGGTTCTTATACATAGAAAGGCAGTGCTTGTTCTTTGCCTGGCAAACATTCAACAGTGTAATTTAGGATAAGAAAATGCATGTTTATTTACATAACTGGATCTCAATTGCCTGTCATAAGTCTATTTTGGCGCAAGTCTTATAATAGGTTTAACATGCAAGCACATACAACAACAGAGGTTTGAACCTAGTGGCTACATTTTTCTTGGATGATGCATGTAAGAAACTATTAACTGGGTAGATTGCATTAGCTAACTACTGATTGACATTGAACTTCGACCTCTCAGTTTTTAATGTAGTAACAGGCCATCAAAGGAGTAAACAGGAGCAATAAAGTGGTTAAAGTTACCAGTTTGAAAGGTATTCTAGTATGCTACTCTGACCCATCTTTTTTCGGCGGATTCGAATTGAATACGAACAAAGATGCAGCGAGGAGAACAAAACCCGATCAAAAATTAACGACACTTGTATGTCAATGCTCTAGTAACAGCTAGTCAATACTTTTCTTTCCTGGGACAATCAAGAGGGCAGAGCAGTGTCCACACAACAAACAGACACTATTTCTTGACCCACGCTCCTCTCTTTCTTTGCAGAGGTAGCCTTTGCCTTTACCTAGGCAACTGAACGAAGCTGAAAAAGGTGGCATGAGGAAGATCTCTGAAAATGGGAGTAACAGTTAACTGAAAAAGTCTTCTCCTTTTTTTAAAGCATTTCAATTCCAGCTTCTATACAACTTTAGATATACCAAATGCAAAGTTTCAAGCCTAAGTTCTCCAGTCTGACCAAGCAGTTAGAACTGCAGGGGCATAGGCAAGTATGTCATAATGAAATAGCACAATCTCTAAAATTTTATACCTAAAAGGTACACTTTAATAGTTTTAGATTGTCGAGGAAAGTTTCCAAAACTAACTTATTCACCTAAACTTTGAGGCAAAAAATCTAATCTGCTATGATCCCATGATACAAAAGAATGAACAGCCGGAAGAAAAAGGAACTACTGTGTCAAACAAGATTACTTACATACTGGTGTTGAGTACAATTGCAGTGTCCTCTCTAGTGGTGAACTGCTTAAATGCATCTTCAATTCTGTGAAACCAGTAACCACTGCTTGAAGTGCTTCTCCAACCTCTATGGGTACACCAGGGAGTTTTATCCGGTAGATTTCCTGACAACAAAGTAAATATAAATTGATTCTAAGACTAATACACCAGCAAGGCAGCAATACTAATCCGTTTAATACAAATATACAATCATGTTCTCTGGTTAAATGATAGGGAGACAAAGGTACAGTTATTGATGGTCTACATTCTTCTAAGCTGAAGGACATTTCACATATTGAACAATGATGAAGGATATTCATTCAGTTGTCTGAGAAAACAATCCGAGCTGGCTGTCAAAAGGATATTCAGAGAAATGAGGCGATTAACTAAAGACATGTAGGTAAAGAAGTGGCCCATTTTTACAAAAAAAAATTTACAGACATTTCTTTTATAAGCAGGTACTATTTTGTGCTGTATAGCCATCGGAAATTACAATATCTCCAAACATTAAATGTTTAAATGAACATGTGTGACAAATTTAAGTAGAATTAGAGCAAAAAATATTTAATGTAACAATTTTAGTGGAGCGCAAAGCAGATATCATATTTACCAGCATACATGCATATTAATAGCCCAGCATACATGCATCATGTTACTACTACAATAATCCCAAGGTACAACTTGCAAATACATATGATGAGTTTTATAATTATTTTGCAAGTGATATAAATTGCCATGTTGATATTGCTAGCGATGATACTAAATATGTTGCATCGGCTAATTCTTCTAGTTATGAGTATCATGATCAAGAGCCGATGCTTGCTGAAAATTCATTATGTTTTGATTCGTCTAGCAATATAGAACATGTAAATCCTTTTTCATCGGCTATAAGTTCAGAATATGTGGTTCCACTATTAGACAAGCCGATGGATGAGAGAATTGGCTTTGATAATGTTAATTACTTAGCCAATTATTCTCAAAATCCAGCACCTTGTGATAATTCTCCTATTTATAATTCGGCTTCATATAACTCTAGCCGAATCAATGAAAATTCAACGAGGTGTATTAAGAATACTTCTTACAATTCAGCTTTACATGCTACTACTAATTCAAGCCGAAATAGTAAGAATTCAGCAAAGTGTGAGAAAGCTATTACTTGTGATTCGGCTTCATATGCTACTTGTAGCTCTAGCCGAATTGAAGAAGATTTAGCCCACACTAGAAATCCATGTGGCTCCTCTAAATGGCAGGTACCTACTTATCACAGGCCATATATATTAGCTATGGACTATGTCAAATCTCCTAATCGATGGCGGGTACCTAAGTTTGAAAAATTCAGTGGTGAAGATGATAAATTCGCTGCGGGACATATTTCTACATATCTATTGCAGTTGGCTCTTGCACATGCCGGTGATGAAGACTATATGAAAATTCGAAATTTTCCTTTATCTCTTACTGGTATTGCTTTTACATGGTTTACATTTTTACCTAAATACATTGGTTCATGGTCGCAATTAGTGGAGCTATTCTATGAACATTTTGGTATGTTTGAAAGCAAAAAGGCCGATTACAATTAAGTCATCGGCCAAAAGTGAATTGCTAGTGGGCACTCAAAAAACAAATCTTGCTACGTAAAAACATGAGAAACGTCGAAACCGGCTAGACTTGACTTTTCAGGAGCTAAAGGAGTCGTGCGTTTATCTAGTGATTACTATATCATTAGTGAAGATCAAGTTCCTGCGAAAGGAGGGTTGCCCGCTTGCTCCGAGCCGAATAAGCCGATTACACAATCGGCTAGGCCGACTGCATCTTCTGAGTCAGTGAGATTGACCATCTCTGCTGACCTCGAATCAGCTAAGCCGGCTTTCAAGTCGGCTAAGCCGACTCCACTTGCTGTTAGTACCCAAATTGGCCTAGCCGATTTCCAATCGGCTGAGCCGACTTCTTTGGTTCTTGCAGCTGCCGATGCATCTTTGGATAATTCGGCACTAGTCGTTGATCATGGATTGGAGACAAAGGGTGACATCATTCAACTCAAGGATACACATCTCTCCAACATGATCAATAGGGTACAAGACACAGATATTTTGCTTAAGTTCCAATCCGGTCATACTATTTCAGTTTCCGCATCTCTTAGAGACATCTTTGTAAATAGTTATAAAAGACCGATTAGAAATAGAATTATATTTGTTGAAGATGAGACAAATTCAGATTCTATCGGCCAACAAATCGTGCCACATGGTAAGGCCGATGGTGCTGGTTTGTCAAACTTAAAGCTTTCTAAAAATAGTTGCAAAGGTGTGCATTTGAATGGATTGATGTCAAATCGATCCCTTCGTTTGCCTAGCTTTAAAACCGACTCCATGAGAAGAATCAGTTGAAGAAATCAAAGTACACCTTTGACCTTAGCTTTTGTGATCATGTCTTTGATATCCTACTCAAAAATAATTTTATTAGAATCATTGATCACAATGCTTTGCCATCTGTTGAAAACTTAGAAGAGCTTACATATTGCAAATGGCATAATTCCTATGATCATAATACTTGTAGTTGCAATATGTTTCGTCGTGTGGTCCAATCGGCCATTGATAAAGGCCGATTGATATTTTCGAAGCTCAACAAATAGACCAATTGGATTCAATTGGTCTTGATGGCAAACAGTTTCAAATCGGCTTGAATTAGCCGATTCATTCAAAGCTCAAGACACAAGTGCTCAAGAAAGAGATGATGAGCCCTCACATGAAGACAAGGTTGTTGTCCAAGATGTACAAATTGAACATATTTTAGGGGATAGCAATGTCACTTCAATTTCAGAAGACACTGGGGGGCAGGTGGAATCTCTTCAACTAGAGCAAAAGCCGATTGATCCCATTGAGCAAGGGAAATCGGCTGAGGATCCTTCTTTAGAGCATATCTATCAAGATGGAGGAAAGAAGAAGGATACCCATATTGCTAATGGAGGCAAAGCTCACTACAAACAAAAAGATAGAAGACCGAAGCTTAGCTTCGAAGAGCTTCTAGCTAAATATGAGAAGATAAGCAAAACAAATACGGCTAATAGATCAAAGAAAGTCCAGCCATCAAGATTGCCTCCAAAACACAAATCTCAAGAGAGGAATTGGCAAAAGAAGAGATCTCATGCAGCAGCAACATATCATCCTTTTGAGCAGCCAATTCCCACGTCTTATGGACCACAGCCCACATACTTCCATCCTTATTCATCTTGGGGCTGGTTTGATGAAGAGGCACATGTTCCACCATATTTCAGGCCACAACATATAGAATATGCAGCTCCTAGATATTTAGAAAAACCATCATCTTATAATGACCGATTTAATCAAAATCGGTCCGGAGCTCATCCAAAGAGGAAAGTGGTAAAGCATGTCTACCGTGTGAAATATGATGGGCGGAATAAGAAAAGTTCAGATCTGAATACAACTATTGAAAAGCCGATTACATTGCTGAAAAATCCGGCTATTGATGGTAAAGAAGTGAGAAAATCATCTGATGTTGTAGGTGTCAAATCTGAACAAAAAATGATGGAAGTGCCTAAAATCAAGAAGGAATTGCCGCTGTCCAAAACTGAAGCAAAACCGAT
Source organism: Themeda triandra (assembly GCA_018135685.1). Lineage (NCBI taxonomy): Eukaryota > Viridiplantae > Streptophyta > Magnoliopsida > Poales > Poaceae > Themeda > Themeda triandra. The sequence continues at coordinate 153,620 of JAENPR010001006.1, forward strand.
ATGCTCAATCGGTTTACCAAGGTGGCAAGAAAAGAAGTTGCAAAAACTTAGTGCAGAGAAGCTAAAAGAAAAGGGCATAGCTTGGATTCCTAAAGGAAGTATTTAAGCTCAGAAAGATGATGTTCAAGCAAGTGGTGCAATGAAGGCAAAGGATAGAAGAAGAAGATTTAAGAAGCAATTGCCGAGTTGGAGATTTGCACCAAATCATCAAAATCTTTGGTATTCACATCATCCATCTTCTCGCCTATGTTTATATGGAATTCATCTCATGGTATGTATAGTCAACCCTCGGTTCCTTATTTTAACCCTTGGTGGGGTTCTTCATATTATGGAGGGTTGCCGAATTATTATGATTACCAATAATCGATAGCCGAAATATTCTATTTCGGCTATGCGTGCTCATGTAGATGAATTCATATGGCCGATACCTTATTATCGTCCTTAGCATACAATTAGCCGATGAATGCAAGCGACCATCGTGCTATTGAAAAGACCCCTTCGTGATTTACTTTGATGGCTTTTAGACCGGGGGCATGATGATATGATTTGCTTGTCAAAGAGAAGCTTGCTGATTTTGGTCACTAGAAAAGCTCTCGAACCGATTGATAATCGGGTCCATATCATCATATAGTTTGAGTGAAATCTAGAAGCCGATTATAAATTTAGTTAATCGAGCTTCTCATGGATTCTTTGTCAACACTATTTGTTCTTCGTGCATCTAAAGTTGATCTACATTCAAGGCATTGCCGAAGTGACTGCAATAGTGTTGCTTTGATTCAAGAGGACAGGAAAAGAGATGATTAATGTCTTCTTGATCCCAAGACGAGGTATGCCCATATTTTAAATATATATGCATGTCACTATATTGTGACTTGGGTCATTCCTTGCCAAATATATGTGTCATTGCATGCCAAGCCGATGTGTGCATTTTATATCGGCTAATCCTCATTGTTAGGATGGGCAAGTGGGCATACATTATATCTGAATATGACTTGATTTTTGAGCCATTGAAAAATCATTTGAGGGTCGAGTCATTGCTGATTTTATCATTGAGCATGTAATTGATTTAATATGAGATCAATTGCATGTTTACTGATCATGGAGGATTTATTTTGATTAATCAGTTTGTAAAAAAAAAGACAAGTGTTGGCATGAAGCATCAAACCGATTAAAATCATATTTGCATCTATACTAAAGCCGAATATGAGTTCTTTTTGTTCGGTTTAGGTTTATTGCACTCCATGCAAGTAAAACATGTTGAGGCCAAAGGCATGAAAATTTAAAGGCCAACATGATAAGCTCAACGAGCATCGGCTATTGCATCGGTGACAACTTTTATATATGAGAATAGCCGATGCATATTTTTCTATACAGGTACAAGTAAATTGGTTCAACCGATTGTAATAGTCGGATTAACCAATTCTTTTGAGGCGTATGCCGCTGATTTCTCAAACAGTGTCTCAAATCGGCCTAGTTCAAAGTTTGGTAATTCTAGTGCCGATTTAGAAAATTGGAAGACTCCCTTAATAAAATATTTGCGGGATCCTAGCGTCAAGTTGATAAGAGTATCCGAAGAGTTGCATTTAAATATACTTTGCAACATGTGAACTCTATCGGGGACTTATGATGATTCATTGCTCAAATACCTAGGACCTGATCAAGCAAAAGTGGCTATGGGAGAAATCCATGAAGGGATTTGTGGATGTAAAAACTCATATAAGCTGGAGATGATGCAAGATGATAGTCTCCCAAGAGCAATCAACGGAAAATGCCTAAAAAGTATTTTCCAAGTATTTGGCAAGAGGCCTAGTGCTCTTCCAGATAATGGCCGATACATGTATCGCCTTTAGAACAAAAATGGCCGATGTATACATCGCCCTTAGTCACCGGCTAGCCGATGTGATGGGTATCGTTGCTAGTTGGATGCAGGTGAAGAGTTGTTTTCAGGTTCATCGACAAATTTACCTGAAAACAGGGGGGGCATGTGTTGACGCTCAAAAATGACCAAGGTGAAAATGACTATTTTGATGAGTTGTCGAAAGTAGAAACGGATTTCACCATTGCGTTCCTCTCATCGAGACGATCGAAAAGCATATATGGAACGTCCAAGTTGGAGTTCGGACGAGAAAGTTATGCACCCGAGAAGAGTCACTTGACCTGCTGGAACTTCCGATCCGGGGTGCCGGAACTTCCGATCCGGGTGCCGGAACTTCCGATCCGGGGTGCTTGGAACTTCCGATTCGGGGTGCCGGAACTTCCGATCCGGGCGCCGGAACTTCCGGTTGGGACCAGAACTTCCGGTCCGACCCGGAGGTAAATGCGATGCGCGGTTGCACGCGGGTTGTGACCATCGGAACTTCCGGTAGTCACCCCGGAACTTCCAATTTGAGACCAGAACTTCCGGTCCAACGCCGGAGGTGAATGCTGATGCGCGGTTGCGCGCGGATTGTGACCATCGGAACTTCCGGTCGTCACCCCGGAACTTCCGATTGTTGCAGGAATTTTCCAGATATCGAACCGACTTGTTTCCAAATCGGGTTTTGTCAATTTCGGACGTGGGAAACTTGGAAAATAAGTTTTGGAGATGTTTCCTACTGGGATAAGACCACCCCCCTCTATATATATGAGAGGATCATGGCCGATTGATCCCATCCAATCAATCGTCAACCAAACACAAACAAACCAATCTATCCTCTACCTTTGTTCTATCTTCCAGCTCCGTGCTGTCCCATGGCTTGATCCAGGCGATCAAGGATGGCATCCTAGGCTCGTCCGCCGACCTAGGGCAACCGGCGACCTCCTTGCCCTGACGAGATCCCTCGCAGGCTAGGGCTTCGACGGCTCCTTTGCTAGTTTGCTCGGAAACTAGCCGGTTCTTCGTTCCCGTAAGCACGTTGGTTACCCTTTGCTGGTTTGCTTGTAAACCTCGTCGCTCTTCACCGCGTAAGGTGCTGGTTATCTCCGGCCGTCGACGAGCTCTACATCGGTCTATCGATCTCTAGATCGGTTTGCCGGTCACGCTGCGTCGTCGCTGCGTTGCAGGTCGCCTAGGGCTACCTCAAGGGCGTCCAAAGCCCACGTGTGGTGTGTTGACCTATTTTAGCGTCAACATATTGCATCAGGACACCTAAGCCTCTGGCAATCAGTAGTTGCAAATAATCCACATGTTCAGGCATTTGAAATGTAGAATGAAACGATTTCATTCCCTTTGAAAGGCAGGGCAAAGATTTCCATACCTGTTAGTCAGGGCAACAGGGAAATGAGAGCCAAATTAAATGCAATGTTCAGAATAATGTAAGTGAGTGGTATCCACCAGACTCATAACAAAAAAGGTATTTATCTTTTTGAAATATCATTAGCTGTTATTCTTGGAAGCAGAAGAGAAGGACAGTACGTATATGATATTAAACAATAGAGACATTATGTTCTTTTCTGCGAAAAGAGCAACAATAACCGATAAATGTCATATATTTAGTGATGGTTCTTATACATAGAAAGGCAGTGCTTGTTCTTTGCCTGGCAAACATTCAACAGTGTAATTTAGGATAAGAAAATGCATGTTTATTTACATAACTGGATCTCAATTGCCTGTCATAAGTCTATTTTGGCGCAAGTCTTATAATAGGTTTAACATGCAAGCACATACAACAACAGAGGTTTGAACCTAGTGGCTACATTTTTCTTGGATGATGCATGTAAGAAACTATTAACTGGGTAGATTGCATTAGCTAACTACTGATTGACATTGAACTTCGACCTCTCAGTTTTTAATGTAGTAACAGGCCATCAAAGGAGTAAACAGGAGCAATAAAGTGGTTAAAGTTACCAGTTTGAAAGGTATTCTAGTATGCTACTCTGACCCATCTTTTTTCGGCGGCGCGAACGGCGAAACCCAGATCCACGAGGATAAGAACCACCGAAGAATGCAAAGAACAGAAGAAGAGGCAACCTGAGCACGGAGCAGGAATCGTGGACCGAAGGAGGAGGGGAGCCGCAATGCACAGGCACGGCGGCGGCGGCGGCGAGAAGAAAGGCAATGGTCGACAGGCAGGTGGGTGGGACTAAATTAAAACCAGCAGCAGGAATCGGAAGGGGCGGCCCAATTCGAGGAAGGCACGTGGCAGGCCACGCTCGGCGACGGACGTGAGGAGGCACCGTCCAATCTCAGCGACGCACGCGGCAGGCCACGCTGGAGACAGGCTGGCTCCACGTCGGCATCCGAGGTGGAGACCGCCGTTGCCTCCCAACCGGCGCCGGTTAAATAAGAAGAAATATGTAACAGGAAATGGCATGTCCCCAAAATCATCCAGACTTGATAGTTTTCCTGAGACAGGAATGAAAATATTAACCAGTTGCAGAAAACATATTCTCAATCTTGTTCAAAAGTGCTTGCTTTTTTGGACTGAAGAGACCCTGGAGCATCTTTTCTTTGATTGTTCCTCTGCTATTTCTAGATGGTTTGCACTTGGAATTACCTGGGAAGAGGGGACAGATTTCACTGATATGCTGACAAAAGCCAAGCAGGCTTTTATCAAACCTTTCTTCATGGAGGTCTTCTTGATTGGTGCATGGTGCCTATGGAAGGAGAGATGACAAGATCTTCAATGGTAAACAGCCAAGCATTGCTGCTTGGAAGGCTGCTGTCAGACAAGAAGTTACAGATCATCTTTTCAAAATCAAAAGATGCTACCATCAATCTGTCCAGATTTGGCTTGATGCCCTGTAACTGTTAGCTTTAGTTTCAGTTTCAGTTCAGTTTTAGTTTCAGTTTCTTTTTGTCGGACTTATTTCCTCTTTTTGTCTAACCTCTTGTTAGGCCCCCTGTTAGTTTCGTTTTCCCTGTAAAGACTTCATTTGCTCTTGTTGACGCTAGAATTAGGCCAACACACCGGGTAGTGGGCTTTGGATGCCCTAGAGGTAGCTCGAAGCAACCTGCAACGCAGCGGCAACGTAGCGTGACCGGCAAACCAATCTAGAGATCGATAAGCCGATGTAAAGCTCGTTGACGGCCGGATAAAACCCTAGAACAACCTACGGGAAGACCCATCGGGAGGATGCACGTAGGGGATCTCTAAGGAACCAGCGGATGGCACCTAGGATCGCTGGAGAACTCGCGGAGAGAAGCACCGGATAGCAAGTAGACGGGTTAGGGCAGAAATTAGGGCAGGAACTAGAAGAAGATAGACTTGATCGATGTTGATCGAGTTGTGTTGTGTTCGATTTATTGGATCGGATCAATCGGCCGTGATCCTCTCATATATATAGAGGGGGTGGTCTTATCCCGGTAGGAAACCTCTCCAAACCTCATTCCTTGAGTTTCCCACGCCAAAACTTCCCAAAAACACGGCTTGTAACGGAGTCGGTTTTTCCCGACACGGCGCCGTCCGGCGCCAGCGTCCGACGCCCCCGCGCGCTCGGGGTCGTTCTATACTGCGTCCGGCGCGCGCCGGACGCGCCTGGCGCCCGCGTCCAGCGTCGTGTCGTTCGCAGCCGCGCCCGCGCCGCGTCCGTCGGACGCATCCGACGCTTTGTCGGCGCGTCCGACGCCCAGCGTCCGGCGCCCTGGGCCGTTGCGGGTGGCTCTGGATTGCGTCCGGCGAGCCGCGTCCGGCGCCTGTTTTGTGCGCCGAACTCGCCCGTTTCGCCTCACGTCAATGCGTTGACCTTCCCTTGTCATTTTTGAGCGTCAGCAACTCTTTTTAATTTAAGTTGCCGGGGGGTTTTGCCCCACGGGTTTTGCTCAAAAAAAGTGCTTGTTTTTCCATGTACAGAGTTATATCTACAACAAATATATAGAATAATCGCTATGAAATAAGCATCTTTGGCTAATAGAAGCAGATAATAAGTGGTCAGCAAGAGATGTGGCTAATATTATAAGATGAGTTAGGGGGAAATACAGCTATAATCGTAACTTATGCAAGAAGCCATAATGACAGTACATTTGTGATGAAACATGATTGATAAAAAACACTATTAATATTTAGAGAATAGTATAAAAAAAACATCATCTGTAATGTCAACTTAAAATGAAAAACTTTGTGACCAAGTAAGGGCAATACAAAAGGATTGAAATTGTCAAATCAGTATGAGAATCTTTGAAACAAAGAAGGCCAACTCTCCTGCATGTTTGAAAAAACATGCCAACCTTCATAATTAAGCTCAAATCTTCCAGTGGCCATCACAATAATAACATACCAACACTAGGACCGATAAAACAGAACATTCTTCATCCTGAACCACATGACGACAACACAGTGCCAAGAAGTCAAGACATACCACCTATGTCAGGTTTAGACTGCTGATTTGGTGTTTTTACATCACACTTTCTCTTTACTCTGCAGGTTAGGAGAGCATCAATGGTGTGCCACTCCTCCGGCTTCCGGTAAACAGCTGCTAGAATAGGATTACATTAGCAATCATATAGGAAGAAAATATACATTTTCCCTAATTGTAGACAATAACACAAAATGCACGAGCCTGGAAGTTAGAACAGATTTTGGATTGCTACATAATTCAAGTTTGTGACATATATAAAGCTGCATCAAGGCCAGGAACATATAGTAGGACCAGCATGGATATTTCTAGTGTTAATAAAGATAGTTGATATTTGTGAAAGGTAACAAATAACCTACAACTAATAAAAGAAATCAAATGCATTGAAGAGTGAGTTGATCAGTGAAGTGAAGTGAAAACTCAGCTAAGATTCATTGAGTGTGATGAAGCTAAGACCAAGCTCTACAAATTGAAATTAAGATAAAATGTCCATACCTCAAAAAAGCAATACATGTTTGAAAGAGTACAATCAAAATGATAAGTACCTTAACAAACACCCAAGAAGCACCGCTATCCATGGGCTGTGTACATAGCAAAACTTTTGCCGTCCTTTGGAAAAAAATAAAAAAGACTCACCCTACATGCAAACGAGCAATAAGAGGCGCCGCTATCCATGGGCTGCTCACAGTGCGGACAAGGCCTGTAGAAGCGCAAATCCTCGTGCTCTTGCCGCAAGATCGGGATCCACTTCTCTCTATTCCTGCGGAATCGCTGGATTCCGGTAGCCACACCCAACTGCGTCCATGGACCGGACACATGGAGCATGGCGTACTATGTACAGCTGCATGCAATTTTTCACAAGTCAGAAGATAACACATCAGCAAGGAAAAATAACAGATGAATCTAAACCTCCAACTAAATAGTAAAGCAGCATAATCTGAACCTCCAAATAAACAGTCACCAGATACTATGACTGTAATATCTATGATTCCATAGAGTAGACAAAAGTCATTTTTCAGCAACACATTCAGATGCAATATACTAAGATCAATACTAAGAGGTCAATACTAAACTGTCCATTGCCGCAGCCAACCCAAATGCTTGAAAGCCTAATCACCCATAGTGAGGCACAGCCAGAATCCAGAATGAGTAATTCATTACATTTGATAATACAACTAGCACCTCTAACTGCAAAGGGCAATTGAAAGAAATAAAAGCACGATCTCCAACACTATATCGATACCTCCAACAGACGTTGAATCGATTGCACACAAAGCTTAGATCACCACATTCAGTTCCATGTATCTAAAGAACCCTAGCTAATTGGGTAATCAGCGAACCACTTACAACTTCACTTCCACGCGGGAAAACGACGCCGAGACCGCAGCCCCCACCGCCCAAGGTCGCGGCGGCGGAGGTCCTCGGCGGCCGGCGGCCCACCGTCCCCACGTCCGCATACTAAGGAGCTACTCAAGTCCCCCAGGACTCCCACCCTACGAATGGCCGAGCTAGGACAAGAGCAAACCCGAAAGTACTACAAACCTTTACTACATTCCTATCATCATCTCTATTCTCGTAGAACACATGAACGATGAAGAACGATGATGAACATGATGAACAATTCTCATAAGAACTATACTCTAGTTCATAATCTTTGAATATATCATGATTAAGACTATGCTCTAGTTCATATGCAACATTATATATATGAAATAAGAACTTAAATAAGGAAGAAATCTTCATAGTAAATATTATCAAGTGTAGCTCTCTTTCCTAGGAGACAAGCCCTCCTTGGTAGCTCAACCTTGCTCCAAAAATACTACTAAGACTAAAAATACTACAAGAGGGAGAGAGTGAAGTGGCTCAAAATGAGGTGTGTGTGAGTGGGGGGCTCCTCCTCCTCTTTTATAGTAGGTGGGAAGGTCGGTTTCCAGTCTCCAAATGATGAATCCACCGCTGAGGCCCGGGGGGGGGGGGGTACCTGGCAGGTGCAGTTGCCCCCTTGTGGTGTCGGTTCCCAACCGACTTCGGGAGGTGGGCTCCTGGACTGGCTTGGACCGACGTGCCCTGGTGGATTTGGCCCAGTTCGACCCTGAAAGGGCTTTTCTTTCATTTTGGTGCTTTTACGCTTTCATAGAAGCCGCCTTTTCATTGTATTTTCCTTTGTACTCGGTGTATTTCCTGGAAAGTGTATAATCTTCCGGTACAAGTGGAACTAGGTCAATAGAAAAGACAAAAATACATAATTCTCCCTTTTTAGTCTTAAGTTGGCGGTATAAAATTGTCGGTAAGGACCGCCAACATTTTCTAGGTGTGGCCGGATATGAACTATCCTTTATCTAAAAAAAGTGAAGACTAAGGAGAGGAGAAAACCCTCTTTGTGCCGCAGAAGGTTTGCACACGCACTTTGTGAAAGCTCTATTGACTTTTTAAGTCTTGTGAGACCCTACAACCACATTTTTGGAGTGGCATTGGTTTTTGTGAGTGGGAGAGCAATCCACGCCTTGTTTGGGTGAATTGCTCGTAGTGTAGATGGAGGAGAGCGGCTTGAGTAATGCCTATTTGGAGACTCATTTGCTAGCGGGTAGCTGTACATTTAATCCACGGAGTAACCCTATCTGGAGCTTGAACATGCTTGGGGCTCCAACCAGGATATATAATTAGATAACATGTGCTTTCTAATGCTTGGTAAAAAATCATTGTGCCGAGTTTGCATTCTCACCTTTTAATTTTCATATTTACTTATTGTATATCTTTCTTCGACATTATCTTTTTAAAATTGTTCCATGTACTTGATAGGATTCAAACCTATGGTGTAGAGATACAACCACACAGAAAGAACTCAGTGCACAACTAGAAATAGAACTTTGGTATAAGTGTATTTTTTCTCTCTAGCCTTTAGATTGTTTTTTATTCCCTAAATCAAAAACCCACTCTTAGGCCAATCCCAATTGTAGTTTCAACTCATTTTGATTAAATGGAGATGCCACATAAGCAAATTTGATGATGTGGCACTAAATTTGTAGGGAGAGGGGGAGAGGTGTTTCATCCAAATGAAAATAGGTGCACACTATTTCCAAAACTTGGAAATTATTCCACACTAACATTGGATGCAAAAGTTTCATTCTATCTATCAGTTTCCCCAATCGCATGCATCGTGGATTAAAATGCTATGATCAACCTAAGAAACAACAAAATGACAATGTGCATTGCAATTGCAACGGGTTGTTTCATTCATTGTGTCATATATATGTAGATGGTGTGTCACTCTTGGAAATGACAAAGTGGAACTTCCACTTCGGGTGACCTTACAACATCTTATTTCTATAAGAAAATGATTTCACGGCCGGTTGGCTTATTTTTGAATTTATCCATTCAGAGTGTTTGCCGAGCGTCCTTTCTAATTCAAAAAGGAGTGATGTTTGGTTGATTTCTCCAATCTCAAATTAGGACTACCCTATGTATCAGTATATAAAAACGTTTGAACCTTTTATAACCCACCAGATTAGTTTATTTTCAGCCAACCGCAGCTGAGTTGAACCCCGTGTGTGGGAATGGGAACAGGGCTATAAATCTTGAGTCCCTCCCTCCCGATCCAATCCATCACACCATGGATGGCGGCTGGCTTTCGCGGCGGCGCCGCCGGACGCAAGAAGAAGGTGATCGTCACCTTGTCGACCGCAGCAACAACGGCACAGCCCTCCCCGACGACGCGCTGGTGGCTATCTTCACCAGATTATCCGATGCGGGCGACGTGTTGCGCTGCGCCGCCACATGCAGGCGCTGGGGCCGCGTCGTCGCCGAGGAGGCCGCCGTCCTTGCCAGCGCCCTGCCGGCCGTCCAGCTCGCACGCGTCGCTGGCCTCGCCGTCGGGCTCTTCCACCAGGAGGACCCCGGCGTGGCTGCCCCACGCAAGCGGAAGCGCTCCTCCTCCGATGGTGCCAACGCAGCTGGGCCACCGCCGTGCTTCTTCCCGACGGCTGCGGCGGCTCGGCTCCTTGCCTTGGACATGAACGCCCCCATCTTTATGACCGACGGCGGCCACGGTGCGCTCCTGGAGTACTCCCGACCGGTGGCGTCCCGCAGCGGCCGCGTCGTCCTGGAGCTCCGGCGCGACGGCCACGCCGACGGCGTCAAGCTCTGCGTGTTCAACCGCATGACCGGGGACGTGTCCCTGCTCCCGCCTCTCTCCGGCAGGGACAAGCCCGGGCACTACGCGTGCGCGCTGGTCACCGGCGACGACCTCCCCGGTGTGCCGCCCACCACTGCCTCTTTCTTCTTCCGCGTGCTCATCGTCTACAACCGCTGCACCATCACCGGGCTCTGCGCCTACTCGTCGGACACCAACCGGTGGAGCAGGGAGGCGACGACGACGAGCAAGATCGACGACGGCCGGCTGCGCAAGCTAGGCCAGAACGTCGTGCTCCGGGGTGGCGTCGCATTCTGGCCGCTGCGGCGCACGGCGCTCGCGGTTCGGCTGGACGGCCCGGAGCCCGCCGAGATCCCCATGCCGCGGACCGGCGTCCTGTCGGACAAGGCGCAGCGCTTCCGGCTACTGGGCGTGACCACCGACCGGACCTGGAAGCAGCAGCTGTTCTTTACGGAAGCAAGGTTTCGGGTCGACGATGACCTCCGCAGAGCCGGGCTACCTTACCGGAGCCTGCTCCTGGTGACAAAGGTCCTCCACGCCACCGACCAGGACGACAACGTCGGCCACGATGACATGTCCAGCTGGGAATGGAAGAAGCAGCAAGAGTCCATCAAGTTGCCGGAGATAAAGGTGCGCCACTGGGGCGCTGTCAACCTGCGGTGGTTCTGCGAGAGGAGCGACCTCATCTGGTTCACCGTCGACGAGCAGGAGGCCCAGAACACGTGCTCGGGGGCCTACGTCCTCGACGTGGCCACGCGGGAAGTGGAGAAGGTGGCGCATGGCGCTGGGTGCGAACTGTGGAGGAACCAAGTTGGGTACGAGATGGATCCTGCGGATTATCTCGCATCCATACTGCTAGCAATCAGGAAGTAGGATACAAGAAGAACAGCAAGAAATCAGAGTTGAGGAGGAAGAACAGAGCAGAGGAAATGGATTTTAGGCTAGTCTCAATGGGCATTTCATGAGTGTGTCATGCACATTTAATAGGGTGACACCTCAGCAAAAAGAGAATATTTGCATGAAATGGGGAGGAGAGAGAAGAAAAGAGTTTCACCATGGTGAAACGACCCAGCGCTATTTCCTAGCTCTCGGTAACCGCATGAAACTGCATGAAATTGCCATTGAGGCCAAATCGTTTCATCCACTAGCTCCCGTGCCCATGCCTCCACCATTGCATGGCTTCGCCTTCTGCTGCAATTAAATGCTATATTTAGCGTTGGAATCGGTGAAATGAAACACACCATTGTGAAGGTCTATTTCATTCATCATTTCATCTCGCTCTAGATGATGTGGCGTTTTGGAAACCGTGTAGTGAAACTATCCATTGAGACTAGCCTTATAGTGTACTAGATGGTTACCCGGACAAACCTTTAATATTCGACATCACTAATGGTTAAATATCTTTTGGTTTACAAAATGCAGTACTGGAATTATCATCGCCAATAGGGTAAGTAACCAGTTGGTGTTAACCCCTGGAAAGGATAAGTACCATTAGGTAAATGGACATATCAATTCAACCATAACAGTTATGTTTTGTGCTAACTTGGATAGTGACTATACTGCCTTGGTTTCATGTGCATCTTGTACGACAACTCTCTGGGCTCTGGCCACTACATAACAATGAAAAGTGAGCTGCGTGATAGAAAAAAAAAAAACAATGAAAAGTGCAAATCTGTTTCACATATAGTGCCACATACCAAGGATAGACCATATTAACTTGCAAGCACTGTTTCGAGAAAAAAAAAACTTGCAAGCACTGTCTTCCGATATTTACAGTGAACAATTAAAATCCAAGTGGTAGTAAATGTCATTCCGGGCAAAATTTCATGATAAGGTCCAATGAACATGGATGCATTGATATAATAGTCCATACCTATTAAGTTATGAGTTATTGCTCCTCAAGAGCCTGAAATCCTGCCGCAGAATTTGAGGATGTTACGTACTTGCAACAAAAAAGCCTTTTAATTTTAGTCCTTGCAAGTTGGGTCAGGCTAGAATTGAAAAAAAAATACAGCCAAGTTCAAAACATGTTATGTCAGCATCTAAATAAGTTATCGGAAAATAATCAGTCTCTAAAGCAAACCAAAATTGAATCCATTTCAGGAAAGGAACCAACTCTGCATATACATCAACCAACCATGGTTCTAATGAGCATGTGGTCATGTACTGCAAAAATGGGGGAATTGAAATCCAAATTACCTTGGTACAAGAAGATCTCGAAAAGATTTTCGAATTTATTGAAGAAGGATGCCAGTATCTGTTTCAATGTGGGTGATGTAGGGTTTGCCTCTTGAAAGCATTCAAGCATGTTGTAGGCTTCTCATTGTTAACATTTAAACCCACACACCTGATTAAGATCAAAGGAATCCCATCCTTGTCAAAAGAAACAAAAAGGCTTAAATGCTTAGAATCAGCAAAATTGTTATGCACGTTTTACCGCTACAAATATTGTAGACTTTGGGCTCATAAGATGAGGTACATATATAGAACGCCTCAACTTTTAACCCTTTCAGATAAAGATCATTAGGCCATTTTGTCCTCACATCAAGTTCTGGTAGTCCCTCAGTTTTATCACAAAAGCAGAAAGAAATGGCAACAAGATAGTTATCCTAAAGAAAATAGGAGATCATAATGCAATCAATAAGGAGCAAACAAGACTACACTGAAGTATATAACCTAACCTTGGCACGGCATAACTCCTTGATAGCTTTAGTTATAGAAAGGCAGACAACATATTGAAGAAGGGGCAACTTCCGTGGATACAGCATCTGTGATGTGAAAGAGAACAGGAGACAGCCTGGTGGCAATCCCCACACATTCTTTGAACGGCCTGCACGATTCATGAGCAAAGATAAATTTGTTACCTCTCAATTCATTCAGTGAAACATAAGATCACTGATTCACCCATGTGGTCCGATTTACTCAAAATCAAACCTGCTTATGTGCATGGCAGATCTCTTGTTACTGGAGATGGGGCTAAAACTAGGTTTTAGCTTGATAGTTGGCTTTTTGACAAACCTCCGAATATTATCATTCCTCAGTTATATACTTTGAGTGAGAAAAAAGGGATCACCGTGGATAAAGTTAAGAATGGTGAATTACTATGCCAGAATTGCTTATCAGTGACGCCTTAATCAGTGACACAAAACTAAAATGCGTCACCAATATGATATCCGTGACGCGGGTAAACAGAACGCGTCACTAAGAAGGAATCCCACACTGCCACTAAAGAAGAACGCGTCACCAATAATAAGTAAGACGCGTCGCTGATAAGGAGGAGGTTGGCAGTGACACGTATGAATGAAGCGCGTCGCAGATAGCCGAGCACGGACCCGAAAAAACTTCCAATCCGGTGAAACTAAAGGGGTCAAGTTCGCACCCACCCCCACTCGTTCTCCCAACTGCCTCTCCATCTCTCATCTGACTCTCCCCGAACCCTAAGATGCGGAGGCGGCGCGGCGCGGCGTGGCTGGGAGGCAACGAAACAGCGTGGCGGCGACTGCGAGCTGCAGCGGCGGGAGCCCAGCAAGAGGTGGAGGCATGACGCAGCGGCGGCTGCCAGTCACGGCTGCTCCACGGCGCGGCGTTGGATGCGAGAAGGTGGTGCCGGCGGTGCTGTGCGACTGGAAAGTGGCGCCGATAGCGCATCTGCTCTCCCGGTACTGACCCTCCGTCCCTCCCCATCCGTTCCTCTTCTGCGATCTGCAAGCAATGGGGACCTATGGAGGCCCTGCATCTGGTTACGACGCAGCAGTGGCTCCCCGGCCCTGACCTTTTCCCTTGCGTTGTTTCCCCTCCAGTGGTGGCGCCGCTAGGGTTTGGCGTCCATTGCAGTAGGGGCGCAACACAGTCAGTGGCTGGGGCTGGGGTGGCTGGATCCATGGCCGCTCGTGCAAGGTCAACGGGATCCATGGCCGTCCTCCATTGGCAGCCGAATCCGTCAGTACCAAGGTACCCCAAATCCTAACACTTCCAATTTCATCTTCCTTCTTGGACTTGGTATCTCCAAGGATCTGGGATTGGTCTAAAAATTCCAGCATCTATCAAAGCGTGATGGCCTTTAGCATGCTTATGATTTTTATGTCATCATGTTAAATTTTATAGAGGCGTTGCAATAAATCAAATTCAGGCAGTGCAGTTTTAAAACGTGTCTTCCTATTGAGGGCATGTACTGAAAGTTTCAGTTAATGTTGTAGAATCTTACTGACATCTCATTAACTGATTTATGTAATTCTAGCAAGGTTAACTGTTATGTTAGATTTTTTATTTTCAGGATCACCAATATATAATGTCAAATGTGTTAAGGTATGCTGCAGGTTATAATGCTTTTTAGAGAACTGATTATGTATGAATGTACTATGAGCTCTGTTAGAAATAAGAACTCACACATATTCAGTCTTATACTGATCTTTAACATGTACAGGAAGAAATGTAGTCTTAGGGGTTGATTTATTTATTGTAAGGCATTTTTGCTTTTGTATGAATGTACATCCCTTGACATACTGGTGACGAGTTATACAGTTTTAGCACCATAATAACCAAGGTTACCAGCCACATGAAGATTAACAAATGAAACATGGTTTTCCGGTTTTTCAGCTTCTATCTGTTTGCTCAATCTCGTGTAAATATCTGCATCTCACTTTAGTCTGTGTGGTTTGCAGTTTGGCTGCTCTCTGCTGCTGCTGCGTGCTGGAGGAATGCTGTGGTTATTTCTGAGATGTTAGGTATCCACTAATCTGATCCTATGTTATTGTTGCTAGTGTTCTGGAGCATCCAAATATTAATATTAAGACATACTAGTAATTGTACTTTGTGCTTGTAAATAATCTGGAGCAGTAGTGTGTTGTTGAGATTCCAATCCAGCATTCTATTTTCAAACAGACCATTATTTGTAGTATGTGCTATGCTTTATCCGAAAATGAAGGATGTTATTTTCAAACAGACCATACTTTGTTCATGTTCAAAATAAGCTTGTGGTATTTAGCTAACAAGTAACAACCATGTCTGTGAACACATTCTCGAGATGTATGGCATCTGTTTTTTTTACTGATCACTTATATGGACTTTTGGTTAGTAGGTTACTGTTTCCTCTGTTCTCTATCAATTTCTAGCGGCAGCTTTCAACTTCAGTTTGAGCAAAAGAGCAGCATTACTAAGTGCCTCTACAGCTTCACTTCTTTTTTGGTTTTATCATTGTAGATGTCATGCCTTTTGGACTTAGATGCCATGTCTTTCTGGACTTAGATACATTTTCTTGACCTGGTTCTGTTTTCAAATTCATTGACACTTGGACTTAGATACATTTTCCAGTGAGAGACAAGGGATCGAGATCACCGGCGGGCAGGGGACTCCTCTTACCTCGCACGATTCTGTTTTACTTTTCTGATAATTGTCTGGTTCGCTTACACGCAATTGGTGGCTTTTAACAGGCACACCTCAACGGCTCGATGGCCCACAAGTCATACACTGGAAAATGGAAATAAACAACGTAATATGAAATAGAAATACACCTTGCGTTATGGAATGGGCCTAGCTTCACTTTATGCCTTTTGTGGATGTGTAACAATTTAGTTCTGTTATATTCACCTGTCGTATTTTCTTTGTACCCATTCTGTCATATAGTTTCTGAATATTCTTATCT
This sequence comes from Themeda triandra, assembly GCA_018135685.1. NCBI lineage: Eukaryota > Viridiplantae > Streptophyta > Magnoliopsida > Poales > Poaceae > Themeda > Themeda triandra. The sequence goes on from JAENPR010001006.1 coordinate 169,684, forward strand.
GACTAAGTTAAACTTAAAGTGTGAACTTGGTTCTTGGAGGTGCAAGGATGGAGATCATGAGTGCACACTGGGTGTTCTTTGATCGACAAGCATCTGCAAGTTGTTGATCGACACACATCTGAAAGCTCTGCAGATTAGCTTGCATGGACATGCCTGGTGTGTTAGCTGCTACTCCGCATCATTGCATAAAAGAGAGCCAATGGTCACACTATATGTTAGCTAAATAGTCACTTCTAAATAAGTGGTTGATTGTACTATCTACTTATGAGGACATAAGTGGTCACACCATGTCTCTGCAGAACTCTTTTCTCTGTTTTCTCGATAGTAAATAAATAAGTTAAGTGATAGGAACTGAATATACATTCTTGCTTCCTGTTAGACATATTTCTAATTGCAGATGCATCTTTTGAGCTTTTGATTTGTGTGATCATGCTTGGCAATATATTGCAGCTGAGCTGATATGAGGATTTTGTGGCAGCATGGGTACTAGCCAATCATGAATGGTTCGAAATCGTCCATTGGGGAAGGTACTGATTTTTGCTTTAGGAAAACAGGATTTTCAGCTTTTGTTCCTCCTGATCATGCATTTATCATTGCTTTGAGCTAGTCCACTATCTTCCTTTTACAAATGGATGGTCTGTTACTCAACTGGTTACTCTTGAAGTTGTCAATTAAGAGAGCAGGAGATTGTTACATAGGATCAATCAAAGCTGTAATCATCACTTACTAGTTGAAATGTTAATTAAACTAAAAAAATCGACATTTCCTAGCACTTTTGCCAGTACTATTATATATGTACAAAAGTGGTACCACTGAATATGCTTTTGTCAAGTATTGAAGTCTGAAGTTTGTAGTTAAGCACAATTTTGGAAGCCTTGACACTTACACATTTTGCATTTGTGTATGTTTACAACATTACAGTGATGGAAGCTAAGGATTTTGTCATCAGCATTATAGTGATGGAGGCTGAGGTGGGCAGCAGGAGCGCAGGACTCTACTTGTATGATACAAATTTTGCATGTGTATTGTTGTAGCCTGGGTATGCTGTGTTTTGTAAACAATGGCTCACGACTATTAACCAATTTTGTTGTATAACTTGTATCTAAAAAGTTTGTAAAGAATTGATTGTTGAAATGGTGGAACATGTCTGATGTGTGTTTATATATATATTTAGACCATTGTAGATATATATAGGGTTATCGTATTTTTTTTTGTTTTTCTGAAATAGTTATCAGTGACGCGTATTGGCTAGACACGTCACAAACAGAGGGTTATATGTGACGCGTATTGACTAGACACGTCACTGATAGAGGCTTATTTGTGACGCGTATTGGCTGGACGCGTCACCAATAGAGAGTTATTAGTGACGCGTGTTGGATACACGCGTCACCGATAGAGGGTTATTGGTGACGTGTTTTTACGCGTCACAGATAAGCCCTTATCTCTGACGCAAAAAGGGTGACGCGTTTTTTACGCGTCACGGATGACCCTCTACACGCGTCACAGACAGCGTTTTCTGGCATAGTGGAAGTCACTCTTCCCTTTAGGAGATGGCTTCCCAATAACCTTAACATGATTTGGGACGGAATTTGGGATTTGGTTATGGCCTTTCACCTATCTGACACTCCTGATAAGATAGTGTGGAAGTGGAAAAAAAGGGAAAATATACTGTTAAATCGATGTATAATGCCCTTTATGTTGGAAGAATGGTATGTATATCAAGCATATTTGGAAAGGGAAAATCCTTCCCAAAATCAAGTACTTTATGTGGCTTTTATCAAATGGAGTCCTTTTAACTAAAGATGTGTTTTGCTAAAGAGAAATTGGATTGGGAGTCAAACTTACGACTTCTTTGATTTGAATGAGTTAAATGATCGTTTGTTCTTTTAATGCATAGTGGCTAGAGTGGGGTGGGGTTGTGTGGCCCATTTATTGGTGCAACTCATATACCCGATAATCTAACCAAATGCTGGGCATGGCTTAACAAATGGTTGCCTCAAGGGAGTAAATATCATGTTACTGGTATCTCTACTTTCTGTTGGGCTATTTGGAAAACAATAAACAATACATGTTTTGAGAAGATCATCAAAAGTCCATTGGACATTATTTGTCATACTCGGGGCTGGGGCTTTAATTAAATTCTGGGTAGGATTGTTCGCTGGGATCGACAAAGAGGACCTAGAAGAAAGCGTTGATCTGATGATGAAGATGGCGTTGGGCATTCTGGCGTCCAAGAAGAGCAAGACATCGTCTGGTGATGGGGTGCCTCAAGATCAGGATGGAGATGGTTTTTCGGCAGTATGATATCCACCCTCTTTGCTCGAAGAAAAGCTTGGACCGGGATGGACCAAAAGCCTGTGACATCTTTTTTCGATAACATGCTTTTACACTTGCTTCATTAAGAGAAATTAGATGGTCCAATACATTTTGGTTGTCCTAATGGCGAGTTGCCATGAGAACAAGCGGACAACACACAACAAAAGGCGCTGACTAGAAATGACGGAGCTTTGGAGGTCGTACTGACTAATCTTGGGATCTTTTGTTAGAAGTCTTTATTGGGAACTTGTTGTCTTGTTTACTTTGATCTCTGCATTTGTGGGTCCTCTTGCGCTGATAAGGTTAAGTGCAGTTTTGTAAGTCTGGTGGTCGTTTCCTAGTGCTTGGGTTCAAGCGCTCTCCTTGGGACTTTCTCATCTCTAGTTCTTGCTTCTTGAAACATCTTTGGCGTACGGCAAATCAGCGCAGGAGCTGGAGCCGGAGCTGCTGGCCTCCGCCCACGTGTTCAAGAAGTCTTTATGAAACTAGAGATGAGAAGAAAGAAGCAAGAACTAGAGATGAGGCCAGCAGCTCCAGCTCCTGCTCCTACGCCTACGCTGGATAGTTGTGGGATGGGAGAGTGGGCTCCAATGCTGCAGATATTGGGCTGGATCGGGTCCGTTAGTTCAAAGTCGTAATGACAGGGAAAGTACGTTTAAAAAAACACTGAAATGTCCCTTCCACGCGCTTCAGGTGACAGCGGCGACCAAGGGCGATTCCGCGTTCCCCCGTCGATTCGCCGTCGCCCTCGCCCTCGCCTCTGGCGCCCTCGCCGGCGTCGGAGAAGGAGGGGGGCTGGTCGAATCGACGGAGGATGTGTGTATTCCTGTTCTTATTAGGTTAAATAAGTTAGGGTTAGGTCTCCCCATGCCGGCGGCGAGGCATGGGTTCGTCTACCTGGGTGGCGTCTCCAACCGGCGACGGCGTGGACGAGCGGAGGTTGACTCTGACGTCTACGGCGGCTTCCCCGACGGTGGTGGCGGCTGCATCAGGGATGAGTGCGAGCTCGCCAGAACTGGAGGTCTTTGCATCTTCTGGATCTGGTCAGTTTCGCCTTTTGCCCTTCCTTCATCTTCTCCGGCGAACTCCTCTGGTGAAGATTATGGAAGGTACGTCTACCGACTCGCCGTGAAACCGGGTTGGTTCTTAACTACCACCTGTGCTGTGCTGGTGGTTTCATTCCCCTTCTGGGTGTGCTGTCTTATGGCGTATGGGGATTTCTGGGAGTTCTTGTGGCGCCTGATTCCCTATACTCCGACGATGGGATGGCCATTTGCCATCTTCTTCGGCCTGGGCGTTCAGCGATCAAAGAGTATGTTGATGGTCTCGACCTACGGCTCGCGGTGCCAATTAAAAACTTGAGTTTGATCGTCGGGATGGAGGTCGGCTTCAAGCTCCAGCTGCTCCGACCACCGGTGACAAGGACGACCGGGAGGATGCCTGTGCAAGGAATGTGTTGTAATTTTTTCTTTATTCAAGGGTGTCTTTGTAAGGCTTGGAATGTAAACTTTATGAATCATATATGAATACAAAACCCGGTTTCTCAAAAAAAAAAAAAAAAACACTGAAATACTTGCACCACACAGATTTATTCAAAAGTGTTTCAATTCATCTAAAATCGTACACTATACCATATATGGATGTGCACTGCTCTAGTTCGTATGGACATGAGAGGCTTACAAATTTATCCAACCATCATTCAATCGTTCCAATTTGTATTTCAAATCAGACTATGTCTGGACAAACTAAAGTCAAGCTTCTCTAATTTGGATCAGTTCTATAAAAAATGGTACTTCACTAAATATAAAAAAATTATGTCAACTATTTAGGTAGTGTTAGTCAAGACAATGCCAAGCCAACTGAAAAAGGTAGCAAAACTTTTGCTTTTGTCACAAGGATGAGTTAATTAAGCGGTTTTTCTTTAATTGGGCAGTTTGCAAGAGGAATGTGGTGCAATATTAGTTGGTAGTTTTTTTTTTGCTTATTGTTCATGTGTAGACTAGAACATGTTGGAGTATTGATGCGAATCCGACTACATCTAAACAAAACCTTAAGGGAGTTAGACGAATCCGACTTAGTATTTTCTATGCTAGAACTGGGACGAGATGTTGGTAGTAGTTTAGGGACATAAACGCATAATTCAACATATGGATGAGAACTTAAGACAAGCTTAGATTGGGACGATGTGTATTTTTACCGGTTCTTGGATAGGAAAGAGAGCCTCCGAGCACCAATGTCACACATTTGTGGCTGGTGCTCAGTTCCAAAAATTTTGGCATCGAGCCATGTTCATGCCATGGTGCTTGAAACATAAAAAATTCTATCTCAAAGCACAAGAAGGTCAGAGAGAAGGCAGCAGCAGAGCAAGCACGCCATTGCCTTTGGCGGTAGAGCAGGGGGGCGCCGATGGGAAGAGGGGCTCTGCCGCTCGGAGTCATGCCGCCGTCAACGCTGAGGGAGAGGGAAGCCGCCACCGAATATGACTGCTTCACAGCTAGAGCATCGTGGGACAACATCTTAGTGATTAATTTGGGAGGTCGCCTGCGCACCTGAAGCTTCGCCGCGGGCACGGCCTCCGCTGTCGTGAGCGCAAGCGGGGATCCATCATGGTGCAAGCACGGGCTCCGCTACCATGGGCAAGACTCCGCTGCCGCAGTTGCAAGCACGAGCGCGGCTCCTTCGTGGCGTGAGCGCGAGTCGAGACGGCGGCGCCTCACGGTCACCGGAGTAGCAAGGAGAGCGCCGCGGCAGTGACGGGCTAAGCGAGGAGTAGCGTCGACGCAACCGACTTGGATGAAGATGGAGAGGTCGGGGAAGAGAAAGGGAATTTTTTCTGTACACGGGTCCACAATTACGATTCAGGCATCGATGCCCACACAATTATGGTTCAGGCGCCCACACAATTATGGTTCACGCATCGGTGCCCACACTGTGGAATCCAAAGAGGTGAAAGCATTGGTGCCTGTGCCAGGGATATATTTCTTTAAGCATCAGTAACACTGTGGTCAGTCTTAGGAAGGTAAACATGTAATTTGAAAGTACCGTGAGCGGGATGATAAGGGCAGTCCTAATGCAAGACTCTATCGTAGAGTCCAAGACTATTTATTATCCTCTTATTTGTTGTATTTTCCTTAAAGATTGTGGACTTAGAGTCCAAATAAGACTTGGAGTCTTGGTTTTTCTGCCTCTCTTCAATAAATATACCGCTAAATCAGCAAAACACAATAAATAGAAGGATAATAAATAGTCTTGGACTTTATTGTAGAGTCTGCACTGTGAATGCCCTAAGGACAACCGATGTAATTTATTTTCTTAATTAATTTTTAAAATTTTTAATGCTGCTGTATTCTCCAGCCGCATTTGCAAATAAAAGATGTGGACCGTAAAAATCGCAGAAATAGATTATGCCCCCAGCTTGATGCCAGTTGCCAGATTCTCCTAATTCTGTCGGTGACCACACATGGAAAAAAAAATTCTCCAGGTATTTACCGTAAGTAGGCCAGAGCCTCCTAATTCTGTCGGTGACCACACATGGAAAAAAAATCTCCAGCTATTTACCGTAAGTAACCAAGCCAGTTGCTTGCATATACAGCCTGTAGTGTGAATAAAAACCTTGTGTCAATATCGTATTCTCCGCAAGCTATCCTGATTAATGGTTTGCGCGTGCTACGATTCCCGTGCAGATTAGTTTAGAGCTCCGATGCCGTTTGTGTTTGCTGCTGCGCGCTAAAACCTCGGAGCAAGCACTAGTCATCAGTCAGCGATGAACGCAGATCGGAGAGTACCATGCAGATCCTCTGCGGTGATTAGCACAGTACTCCTACTAGTAGTAAAATTCAGAACGGGAATCGTGCTGTCACCACGAGCAACACAGCACTGCAAAATTCGAGCGATTTCATATTCACCGTCTCCCTCGAAATTCCCGCTCCCCCCGCTGACTTCCACTGCACACGAACGTGCCGGCCAACTGAAACAGAACGTTCTTGCCTGATGCTAGCTCAGTAGCTCGTCGGCAAGCCAATGCAAAACCCTCTCCCTAGTCCCTAGTCCCTATACATCCACGAGCTCGCCATCACGCACTTCTCCCAGCGATCTAGAACTAGAATCTAGAGAGAAGCACGTGCACCGTGCACCGCTGCAACTGAAGGTTCTGAACGAGCTAGCATAGCCATAGCGCGCATGGGGGTGGCCGGCGGCGGCGGGGCGCGGCTGCGAGCCAGCAACGCGAAGAAGCAGCGGCAGCGGACGCTGAACAACATCAAGATCACGCTGCTGTGCGGCTTCATCACGGTGCTGGTGCTCCGCGGCACGGCGGGGTTCAACCTCCTCGTCGGCGGCGGCGACCTGGACGGCGCGGCGGCGGACGCCAAGGTCGTCGAGGACGTGGAGCGCATCCTGGCCGAGATCCGCTCCGACTCCGAGGCGGACGACGTCGTGTTCGTGGTGGAGGACGGGTCGTCGTCGTCATCAACGCCAAGCAACGCGACGGCGGCGAGCTTCGGCAACTTCTCGGCGTCGGCGACGGTGGTGAAGGTGCGGGAGTACAGCCTCGGCCCCAAGGTGAACGACTGGGACGCGCAGCGTCGCGAGTGGATGTCCCAGCACCCGGAGTTCCCTGCCCTCGACCCCAAGGGCAGGCCGCGAGTCCTGCTCGTCTCCGGCTCGCCCCCGGGCCCTGCGACAACCCCGTGGGCGACCACTACCTTCTCAAGGCGACCAAGAACAAGATCGACTACTGCCGTCTCCACGGCATCGACGTGGTGCACAACATGGCGCACCTGGACCCGGAGCTGACGGGGTACTGGTCCAAGCTGCCGCTGGTTCGCCGCCTCATGCTGGCGCACCCGGAGGTGGAGTGGATCTGGTGGATGGACAGCGACGCCATCTTCACGGACATGGCGTTCGAGCTCCCGCTGCCGCGCTACGACGGCGCCAACCTCGTCATCCATGGGTACCCGGACCTGCTGTTCGAGAAGCGGTCGTGGATCGCGCTCAACGCCGGCATCTTCCTGCTCCGGAACTGCCAGTGGTCCCTCGACCTGCTGGACGCCTGGGTGCCCATGGGTCCCCGCGGCCCGTCCCGCGTCGAGGCCGGGAAGCTGCTCACGGCGAGCCTCACCGGCCGCCCGCCGTTCGACGCCGACGACCAGTCGGCGCTCATCCACCTGCTGCTGGTGCAGAAGGACCGGTGGATGGACAAGGTGCACGTGGAGACGGAGTTCTACCTCCATGGCTTCTGGACGGGGCTCGTGAACAGGTACGAGCAGATGATGGCGGACCACCACCCGGGCCTCGGCGACGACCGCTGGCCGTTCATCACCCACTTCGTCGGCTGCAAGACCTGCGGCCGGTACGAGGACTACCCGCTGGACAAGTGCATCCGGGGCATGGAGCGCGCCTTCAACTTCGCCGACAACCAGGTGCTCAGGCTCTACGGGTTCCAGCACCGGAGCCTCACCACCGCCAAGGTCAGGAGGGTCACCAACCCGACGACGAACCCGCTGGAGGCCAAGGAGAAGGCGCTCAAGATGGACGCCAAGTTCTCCAGCACCTAGGAGACTCAGTTATACGAGTTTTGAATTTTTTTATCAGTTCTTTTGCGTTTTGATTTGTCTTACTTAATAGCATGCTTTGCAAAAGCTAGCGCACTAAACAGAACATTTGCTGTTATATGTCTGATGATGCTTTCAGTTGGATTCAGAGAAAAATGAAACAGAGCGAAAAAGAGTAGTATGATTCAAACGATGTGACTGTGAATTGTTACACCACCATTCTTCAGATTAGTATTGTTCTGTACTAAAACGCAGAGAGATCAGATTTCAGTGAAACAGAATCAGAAACGCTATTGTTTTCGTCTGCAGAATGTATTGTTTCAGCAACAGAATCATCATGTACGGAAATTCTGACCAATTAGTGTTTCACAGTCATATTTCAGACCATATAATGCACACTGAATATCTTGGATATTCCATTTTTGGAAAAAAAAAAGTGTGCTGCACTGATTAAATTATTTCAGGTTTAGTAGCCGAAAAATTATGGCACTGATGCAGCAGTGTACCATACTCTGCAAAAGATTAAAGATTATGAACATTGCAATGTTTTGAACGGCCTCTTGAAATGTTTAATTTGTCACGGCTCATGAACCAGCAAACAACGGCGACTCACTTGCTGTATATATGTTCCCCTTCCATTGTACAAAACTGGAATCCACGAACAACCAAAACACACAAACAAAAAAAAGAAGAAAAAAACATTTCAAGACTTGGATCGCCACCCAAGTCTCTTCAGGATTCTAGCAAGAACAGAATCTCCCTGATCTCCTTTGCGCTTTAGATACTTGCGCACATCGCTACTCCATGGATCCGGCTCATTGGGTTTCTTCAAGAAATCGATAGCCTCCTCCTTGGCCTCCAGCGGGTTAGCCGACCGGTTCGACACCCGCCTGACCTCGGCGCTTGCCAGCGACTCGTGCCGGAAGCCGTAGAGACTGAGCACCTGGTTGTCGGCAAAGTTGAACGCACGTTCCGTGGCGTTGATGCACCGCTCCGGCGAGTACTCATCACTGCGATTCTTGCCGCCGCCGTCGACGTCGCCGTCGCCAACGGAGCTGGACTTGTTAGAGCTGTCGCCGCAAAGGTTGCAGCCGACGAAGTGCGTGACGAACGGCCAGCGGTCGTCGCCGAAACCCGGGTGGTGCTTCGCCATGGCCTCCTCGAACTTGCCGACGAGGTTCGTCCACAAGCCGTGGAGGTAGTACTGATTCTCGAGGTACACCCTGTCCATCCACCGCTCCCTCTCGGTGATGAGCAGGTGCACGAGCGCGGACTGGTCGTCGGCCTCGCCCTCCGGCCGGTCCGCCAGCGTCGCGGTGAGCAGCTTCCCGGCGTCGTCGCGGGCGCGGCCTCTGGGCGCCATGACGGCCCACGCGTCGAGCAGGTCCAGCGACCACTGGCAGTTCCGGAGCAGGAAGCTGGCCGTGCTGGCGGCGTCCCAGGACCGGCGCTCGAAGAGAAGCCACGAGTTGCTGCGCACCACGAGGTGCGCGCCCTCGTAGCGCGACAGCGGGAGCTCGAACCCCATGTCGGTGACCAGCGCGCCGGCATCCAGCCACCACAGCCACTCCACCTCCGGGTGCGCCAGCATCAGGCGCCGCAGCAGCGCCAGCTTGGCCCACCCGCTGGCGAAGCCGCCGCCCGACGACGACGACGACGACAGCTCCGGGTCCTCCAGCCGCGCCGTGACGTGCACCATCTCGATGCCGTGGATCCGGCAGTAGTCGAGCTTGTTCTTGGTGGCCCGCAGAAGGAAGCGGTCGCCGGAGGGACTGGCGCACGGCCCCGGCGGGGAGGCCGTCACCAGAAGCACCCGCGGGCCGCCACGTGCGTCACGGGATGGGAACCCCGGGTTCTGGTAAAGCCACCGCCGGCGCTTCGCGTTCCACCGCGTCACCCGCGGACCCAGGCTGTAGTTCGCCGTCGTCCACGCGGCGCCGCGGTCGTAGTGCTCCGCCGAGGAGCTGGGCTTATTCGGCACGGCGTCGTCGTCGGGGTTGGCGGCCGTGTCGGAGTCGGCGCGGATCTCGCGGAGGACGCGCTCGATGTCGTCGACGGGTCTGGTGGTGGCCGTGGCGGGGGCCGCGCGGTTGTCGTCGGAGGTGGCGGCGATGTAGACAAGGCGGCGGTTGACGCCGACGGTGCCGCGGAGCACGAGGAGCGTGACGAAGGCGCAGAGGAGGGTGATCCTGACGTTGCTGATTATCCTCCTCGTTAGCTTGCTGCCGCCGCTGCCACGGGGGTGCAGCCGCCACCCGCCGGCCGCCGGCGAACGCATCCGTCGTTGCGTTCCGGGCGTGGACAAGGGTATTGGGGGCCTGCTCAACGTGCGTCGAGGCGAGCAGTCAAGATCTTGGGGTCGAGAGCTTGGATACGATAGTCAGCGGGGAGCGGGAAGTTCGAGGGAGTCGGGAGAATATGAAATTGCTGGATTGTCAGGCGATCTTGATTGCCGAAGGTTCTGTATTGGAGTGGAGTAGAATATTGTAAATGCTCACCGGCTGCCGCGCGGCGCAGTCTGTGGTCCACAGACACGTGCCTGCCGCTGGTGATCCTCGTTGATTCATCATCAATTCAATGAGGTCAATCTCAATGAAGTTTTATTAGAGTTTTGTGAGCATTAAATATACCGATATGGCATCGTATTAATGAAGTGAAAGATGATGAAAGTTTAAGGGCATCCCAATGCAAGCACTCTATCACGTAATCCAAAACTATTTATTACACCTTATTTATGGTATTTCGCTGATGTGTCATCATATTTATCAAGAAAGAGGAGAAAAACAAGACTGTGCCTTATTTAGACTCCAAGTCTACAATGTTCGAGGTAATAAATGTTTGCAGACTCTATGGTAGAGTCTGCATTTGGACTGCTCTAATGGGAGTAGAAATGCACTGTTTTTAAATTTTAGATGTGTTAGAAAATGACATGAAACCCACACCGAGACTGGCCTGCGACACAAGATGGTCGAGTCCAGAAGAACGTGGACGGGCCTGAAACCGTTGTTTGACTAGGACCGGCCCAGCAGCACGCAAGAGCAGCAGGCCTACGGCCATCTTCTAGTGCGAAAAAAGAAGATGGGTCCATCGTGTTGCAGTTTCAGGTGCCAAAAAGAAGAAAATCCTGAGTAAAGGGGCGACTGACATCTAGCGATTCTCGCTTTCCCCTCCACTCCGACGGCCGTATTGGTGCCAAAGAGAAGGGGAACCAATATATATATCCCTAATATAGGTAACCTTGGTTTAGGTGGCGTGCAGGTAGTGAAGGCGGCACCGTCTATACTCAGTCTTGGTTCTACTAAGTTTGAAACCTTTTGAGTATAACGTGCATCTCCATAGTTCTAACTTCCTATTAACCTTTGTCCTACTATCGTCAACTAGCACCACATCATCAGTAAAGAGCATACACCAAGGCATATCACCTTGTATGTCTCTTGTGACCTCATCCATCACCAAAGCCAATAGGGCTCAATGCTGACCCCTGATGTAGTCCTATCTTAATTAGAAAGTCACTGGCGTCGCCATCACATGTTCGGATAAACGTCATTGCATCCATGTACATATCCTTGATGAGGGTGATGTACTTAGTTGGGACTTTGTGCTTTTCCCAGGCCCACCATTCAACATTTGTCAGAACTTTGTCATATGCCTTCTCGAGGTCAATAAATACCATGTGCAAGTCCTTCTTCCACTCCCTATATCTCCCCTCAATTATTGTATTAAGAATAATGCCTCCATGGTCGACCTATCAGGCATGAACCTAAACTGGTTTTGGGTTATACTTGTCCCTCTTCTTAGGCGATACTCGATAACCCTCTCCTTGTGTGGTTGTTGGCGGTGCCCACCTTGTGAAGAAGCTTGCTTTGAAGTTTGTGCAGTTTTTTCATCCCTGTGTCATTATAATGGATGAGAATTCTGCAGCATATGAGAAACAGAGGTGAGGTAACACTCGATGAACCAGTTCTAGAAGAGTTGTTTATACTAGCACATAATGGATCAATTCGGTCAAAAGAAATGTTTTCCTACAAGTACTTTTTTCAAAACATACCGATGGCGTGTATTGCATTAAGCAGAAAGAATTTTGATACAACAATCAAAGGAACGGTAACCCCGTAGTTACCGAATCCCTCCACTCCCTAAAAACACAAGAATATGATTACATAACGAACATTTCACAATGTAAGGAAATTAGAACACTAGAGCCTATGTCTCGTCATTGCTATAAATTCTTGAAAATGACAATTTTTTTGCCATCATCTCAACATGTGTTGAGTATTCCTCAATCAGTTTTGTTTTATTCATGTGGTTTGATGATATCTTAAATGTTATTGTTCACATGTGGTTTACGGATAACTTAAAAGTTTTTGTTTTTTCTCTTGAACAGTAATGGAAGGAATACTATCTAGAATGCATTCAACAAGTATAAACAAGTCATTTAAAGCTCATACAACTTTTATGGTTACTTTTGATTGATTCGTCTTTGAAACACAAGGATTGATAATGTTGTCAAGCCAGATAGGCCTAAGGATCATCTTGATAATGTTGAAACAACTCCTCATAGGTCATTGATGCACACAAAATAAACTCTTGATAGGTCATCCAATTCCACTCACATATTTAGTCAACATACTCTGCTTATCTTTGTGCCCGATGCGTTCTCTATGTGTTTATTGAGGTAGTAGTCTTGGATAATAGTTATCTCTTGGTGCAAGGAATACGTTATCGTATAAGCATGCAATGTGGGCTCCAATTTGACAACTCATGCAAATAACAATACCAATTCTACAAAACTAGCATCATCACTTCTCAACTGATGGATTATCCCACTTTGTTGAATGCAAACCCCGGCAAAGATGGTAGAAACGAATCCAAGTTCAGAAGCAATTCTAATAAATGAGCAATAAGCTTGGTGTGGATCCTACTCTTGAGGTAGATCCTCAAAGGGAGGCAACCTGAATCTGGCAGTATTTGAGTTAGAAGATGGAGCCATCCTACATGAAACAAAGGATAGAAAATCAGATTTCTCTAATGTCTGGCAATACTACTAGAACAATATGGACATATCAGCTTATCATACATACATTTTGTATAACAAATAGACAAATGGCAGTATTGAGTGCATGTTTTGGTTCAGCAAGTTTGTTGTAATTTGATTGCCCAACAAATTCTATCATTAGTATAACTCTATATCGATATACTACTTCAAAAGTATCATACACTTCCTTCACCCACTCATGTTCTGCCATATGCTCATTTTGCCTCCCACACCTACGATCTGTGCACCGATAGGTGCATCCGATCCAACCCGTGGTTCGCACACACCTCACGCTTAGGGCACCTCATGCTTGATTGAGAACCATAATGAATGCAAGACATTGCTTTCACATAAATTATCTATAAAAATGCATAGGATGTCATTGATTTTTTAATCCTGTAGCAATACATGGGCAGAAAAAGTTGCAGTTTGATTCATGTCTTGAGGCTATAAGCTAGAAGCCTTCTCAGTTTTCCCTTGTGATTTTTCCTCATTGTTTCTATTAGTTCTTGTACACTAACAATGTCCTATTCTCGTGTGTCATGTACTAAACAATACTCCATCATCTATCTTTTTCATTTCATTTACATCAAAATTATTTCAATTTAATAGAACTCCAATTAAACTATTAATATGTGTGAATGACGGGAGAACATAAGTTTGAATCTTATAACTAGGAATGAGCAAACTACTAAGGCCTAATGGAAGCAAATTCATAATAAGTTTCATGCTAATAGAGAATGCTAATTCTCTAGAACATAGGTGGGCAACAATTCACAAAGAGTGCCAGAAGTTTCAAGGCATACTCAAGGAGGTTGAGCGTCGTCATCTTAGTGGAGTGTCATGCTAGGAACATGTAAGAATTGTTTTTTATTAAGCTATTGCATCGTTGTTGCTAGAAACTCCTGCATCTTTGATTTTATTAAGCTTAGTTCCTACATGGTGAAGCATGCCTATTTGTCGTTTTAAATGACCTCTAGGATTGCACCATGTTGCATATTACACACTCTACTAATAAAATATCTATACTTTATAATTTTCATTATCCCTATCCTTACTAGATATTTAATTTTTTTGTGATGGCAAGATATCTAGTTCTAGAATATTCCATAACTATTTGACATATTCTATACTCTATGACTTACTCCCTTCTACCCAAATATAGGGCACAATTTGACTTGGTGCAGACTTCAAGAACATATTTTGAACTATAATTTCTCTTATAATATAATTTATAGGAAAACAAGTTTGATCGTTAGAAAGTATTTCTAAATACGAATCTAATGTAACTACTTTTGTAGTACAAACTCTTGATATAATTAGGCTAATTGTGCATGCCTTATATTTGAATTTTGAAATATGTGCATGCCTTACATTTGAGTACTAAGGGTATGTGACAAGCTTTACAATATCTGTTTGGCATATTTGGGCATCGAGGAATTTTATTGAGAAATAGAGGTGCATTGCCGAGAAGGTAATAGCATATGTAGAAATGGTATTTTTTTTGCACGTGTTTAAACCATTTGCATCTTCTCATACGTGTGAACTTAATTTGTCCGTAGCAAAAAAAGGGTTTCGTTGCCAAATGGATGGCTAAAGGTGAACGTGGATGTGGCCACCTTTGATGATTTGCGACAGATAGGCAATAGGCATTGATATTGTGATCAGAAAACATTCAAGGTCTTTGATAGCCGCTTGTTACTAGAAAGTAGATAGAATTGTAGATCATAATATTTATGGGTAAATTTTAGCCTTAGATTGCTTAGATATTTGTCAAGATCATACAATCTCTTGTAATGGATAGGTCCCATATGTTGGATTGATTATATCCAAGAGATAAAATATGATGATGTCGCAAAAAAAGAGATAAAATATGATGCATGTGGGACTTTTAAATCTTTTGTCCATATCAGCAGGTGGTGTAACTAGGCAGTCCATGTAGGAACACAGAAAAAAAAACCATTAAGTTATCTTAAGGCCTATTTGGACCCCTCTAAACTTTAGCAATCTAAAAACTCTAGTACACTTTAGCACATTTATGAGGTCTAAAGCTCTAATGTGAGGTGGGCTAAAGTTTAAAACTAACTTTAGAGCACACCTGTTTGTAGCTTTAGCTCTAACATTCAGAGAAGAAAACTAAATATAGGCATTTTTGCGACAAAAATCCAAATAGTCCCTATATTCTCTCTAACCATGTTGCTCCACATCACCTCAAGTTCTTATCATCTTGTCTTTCAAATGTATCATCCATGTGGTAGAAGAATTGAATAGTCCATGAGTGTATGTTCATCATGCTCTCACTAACCGTTAATTGCTATTTCTATGGTGCACAACTGACCTCTTTGACTTCCTCACCTCTCACTTGATGTGACACTCTAACAAACCTCTAATCCTTTCCCATCCCACTGCTATATGCTCCCTTTGTCTCTGTTATATAGTTATATGAAACCTTAATACAATAACGATAGTTAGCAAAAAATACAACACGGACGATGAACATAAAAGGCCCTGGTAGGGGCGTGAGGCCCTCCTAGTTTTCCTCAAAAAAACATAAGAGACTGTGGCCCAACCAAACTGCTCTGTCCATTAATATAGTGTTAGTACCAGGCCCACAAGTCATGAAGCCGGCCCATCTACTATTATTTATTGCGCATATGGCCCATCTACTATTGATCATACGGCTATAGAGCGGCTTGGCGATCGCATTCGCAAGCCAAGCACGCACGTCAGTGGAGCACAATGGGCTTGACCTCCAACCTTAGAACGGCTGCGTCGTTGAGGCAAGTCCTCCAAGCATAGAACGGCTGCCTCGTTGAGGCAAGTTACCCGGCTCTGTCGGATGTATAGAGAGGAGAGAGCAAGTTGACGACGACGTCATGTATTGATACAGATTCAACTAACCATTCATCTGCCTTCTATCCTCGTGTTGTTCTCCCCCCTCTGCACAGAGCCAATGGATGATCTTAATGTAGTTTGTGGCCTTACATTTTTTTTATATACTAGCACATATGCCCGTGCGTTGCACCGGAAAAACTCTATCAAATATTTATGAAAGCACCATGATAACAATTCTAATATTTATTTATGTTATCTCTTCTATATAAAATTTTGAAGATATAATTTATTTTTTTATAACCGTGATATCTAGAATATGGCTACTGTTTCATATATAATATGATAGCGTCAGCGTGTTTATGTAGGATGTGTATGTGAACCACGTTAAATCGGTTCACCGAGTCTATTTTGACTACGCCCAATGCAGTGGCTCTTCATGCCACCCTGAAGTCGCTGCTCTTTTTCCTGCTGCATCGCGGGTTCGCCACGTCTCGATCGAGGTGAGCTTCAAACATGACAACGAGCTATGAGGCACCAAATCGGTCTAGTGTTAAACTTGAAACTCCCCCGAAGTCATGCACCTCTAGATCATGGATACGAAGCCGACGATGACCAACCGAAAAAGGATAGATTATATTTCTATGAAACTAACAAAATTGGTCTGTCATTTTTATGATTTTTGGTGAATTTTGTAATACCTTTTTTATAAATATCAAATTTTAATATTTTACATCAGGAATCACGATATATTTTAAAAACAATGAAGGACCTTCTACCTTTTCTTACTCTCTACAATTTATATATCGGGAACCCTATATTTATTTTTATTCTCATCTAACTTCAAATCTCCTATCTTAATCGTAAAGGGAGACTGAGAAGGATTGGTACACGGACAGAAGAGGCGGACAAAAAGATCGGTTAGGATTTTTGATAACCTCTTGTTAGAGGCGCGGGCTATTAGTTTGTGGCTAAAATTAGACGCTGCATGTTTGGAATAGGATACGGAGAGGGAAGGCTATAGGGAGCGGGCGGACAGAAATTCTCTGGCAGAAGAAAATTTGGCAAACTGAAATTTTCGTGTTTTATTAATAGGTATAGATATTACTATTTACAACAACTATTCTGCCTTCTTACAACCACCCCCGTGCTCTGTTGTTGTGTATGTCAAAACTGCAAGCCCTTTGTTGCTTACAGCCTGGGTTTTGGCTCATCCATTGGTTCGAATTGTGTTGGGTTCTCTGCCACTAGCTCGTCTCCTGCTGATTAGCGAGATTATTATTCGTGTGCAGTGTAGCGACCCATACAAATAAAGAAGGGTAGGTAAAACAAAGTACGTGCGGCGCTGGTGTGAGAACTGAGATGACAGGAAAGCAACGGCATATGCAGCAGGCAAATAATTTTCTGTTCAGTTGGCCCCGATTCCTCTTCATGAAGTACTCCCAAAAATCCAAGCACCGCCATCGCATGCTGCAGCGTGTAGGCCGAAACCCAAAAACGCTTGGAAGGCCTTAGGCTGACCGGATTATTACATTATGATTATCTGGTTACAGGTTGGATTGAAATCCTTCGTCGGTAATAAAAAGATCACCTTTTTGCAGTCACTTCTTTTCCCTAATTCAGCAGGATCTAAGGTAAAAAAGAGTATACTCCAGAGAGGTAAAGATGCTGCTACTGCTCTGCAAAAGAGGTTCCTGATTGTAGTTGGGTAGAAAAGCGAAGCCCACCCATTATCGCGGTACTACTCTGTAGTACACATCATTCATATAATTGCTAAGTATTGCAAAATAAATAATCTAACTAAACACAAGTCTGACTTCTGTCAAAAAAAATTCTGTCAAAAAAAAAAAAAACACAAGTCTGACTAAACACAAGGCGGCAGCACTCCTAAATAATTAAAACAGCTTACCTTTCAAAATAAAAAAATTAAAACAGCTACTCTAGCCGTACATATTCATATACATGATAAATAAGTCTTGCAATATCAGATCCACGCAACTGCATCTGTTTTCACGGCGTTGAACACATTCTCAAATTAAAACAGCTACATTAGCCGTGCATTGATAACTAAGTCTTGCTATAACACACACACAAACAACCAACCGCATCCCAATTCACCGTTTAACACATTCTCACCTTCTCATAAGTCATTGTGTCATAGGTCATTCATGCACACAAAACTCTTCATATGTCATCCAATTCCACTCACATATTTAGTCAACATACTCTGCTTATCTTTGTGCCCGACGCCTTCTCCATTGTCTTTGTTCAGGTGGTAGTCTTGGATAATAGTCATCTCTCGGTGCAAGGAATGAGTTCTCATATAAGCATGCAATGTTGGCTCCAAATCCGACAACTCCTGCAAACAACAATACCAATTCTACAAAACTAGCATCATCAGCGCTCAATTGATGGATTATCCCACTTCGTTGAATGCAGACCCCAGCAAAGATGATAGAAACGAATCCAAGTTCAGAAGCAATTCTAATAAATGAGCAATAAGCTTGGTGTGAATCCTGCTGCTCTTGAGGTAGATCCTCAAAGGGAGGCAATCTAAATCTGGCAGTATTTGAGTTAGAAGGCGGAGCCATCCTGCATAAAAACAAAGGATAGAAAGTCAGATTTCTCTAATATCTAGCAATAATAGTAGAACAATATGAATACATCAACTTATTATACATATATTGTATAACAAATAGACAAATAGCAGTATTGAGTGCACGTTTTGGAAACAAGTTTGGTATAATTTGATTGCCCAGCAAATTCTGCTATTAGTATATCTCTATATCTATATACTGCTTCAAAAGTACCATACACTTCTTTCACCCGTTGTTGTTCTGCCAGTTGTTGTTCTGCCATGCTCACTCTGCCTCCCACACCTGTGATCTGTGAGCCGATAGGATCCAATCCAACCCATGGTTCACACACACCTCACGCTTAGGGCAACCGCAACAACAAAGATAGTGATGTACATGCGGGATATGGTCAATGTTGTAGACTTGTCTAGAAGTCCAGATGTACTAATAATTTCTAACCAGCCGTGGTGTCCATCTCTCCCTGGTCCATAACTTCCCTCCCTTAGTCGCACGCATCCACGCCTCCACCTGTTGCCACGTTCCACATGCCCACACCGACGACTGAGGCTGGGCTTCCCGCGCTAGCAAGTGAGCCCTCGTTCAGTCGGTAACTGCTCTGCGCCCATGCCGTCCCACTCATTCGCGACCGGGCCCCCATCAAGTAAACAACAGCACTCCACCTTCTTCGGAGGACTACGTTGCTCCTGACACGACCTTCAGAATGTACCTGTTGATGTGGAGGAGCTATGGCACACAACAGTCGGAGATGACACGATGGCTCAGGGAGCTCAAGGGCGTGTTGCTCGTAACCTGCATCGTCCTCAACAGCCTCATCGACTTCGCACTAGTAGCCGCAAAGGAGGTCAGCATGCTAGCATTCGTGCTTTGGAAACAAGCGCGTGTGGCTTCTTCGTTGCCACACTTTGGCAGTAGGAGCTCAAGCAGCGGCATCCTAGGGGCGTGCCATGCTAGGAGCATGTAAGAAATGTTTTTATTAAGCGGCTGCATCATTGTTGCTAGAAACTGCTGCATCTTTGATTTTATTAAGCTGCTGCATCTTTGATTGTATTAAGCTGCTGCATCTTTGATTTCAGTTAATAGAAGCTCAAAATGTGTATGCAAGCAAAGATCCAAAGAAGGGGTTTCCATTCCTTCATTGTTGGCTAAAGATTAGGAAGAGCGAGAAGTTTGTGCTCCCCGTTACCAACAAAAGGCCTAGGCAATTCACCACCAGCAACAGTGGATCTGCAGGCCATCAGTGAATCGATAAATTAGACTAATTAATATTCACTGAGTCATTGAATCAAGACAGTCCGGCTCCCCTATTACTAGTTTCCAACTGATTAACAAATTGCAAACCACAATATATCGGATGGGATTATTGGAAGCCACAGATCTGATTTTAACTTACAAAGCGAATTCAGAAGCCTCAAATGGATCAATCTGATGCACATACCGGGTCGCCGGTGCAACGGGCACCGCGGCCCTGCCTGGCGCCGACGCACCCTCACCGTCGCCGCCCACCGCGCTAGGGTTTGGAGCAAGGGAAAAGGAGAGACGGGGAGCGATAGCAGCGCGTGCGCGTGTTCGCTGCCTGGTGCGGGCCTGCGGGGAGTTGAGCCGCCGGGGGCTTATTGGGCCGTCCGGGGTGAGTCCAGCGGAAGGCTAATTAATAATTAAAAAATTATTAGACATTAGACTATTCACACTCATCAACCTCTATATTCATCCCTCTAAAGGAATATTCTAGTCTGGTTTTCCCCGCATCCATCCAAACTCAGTACCAACCTTTATACACCCGCGGGACCCACGTGTCAAGATATTTTTTATTAAAAAAATCCCCCTCGTTATCCATTCGAGAGCGGACCGACGGCCTCCTGCTCCACCTATCCGCCTCCGCCCCGGCCCCGGCGAGCCGCCCTCGCTGCTTCCTCCACCTCCGAGCGGCGGGCGGTCAGCCTCGCAAGCGCGAGCGGCTGGCGGCGGGCGGAGGAGGTGGTGGTCGGAGCAGGCGGGCGTGGAGCTCGGCGGTGGACCTCGCGAGGAGTTCGACGCTGGAGGTCATGAGGAGTAGGCGGTGGCCAGGATGGCGCGGCGGCGGAGGAGGCGGAGCGTCCGGCGCCGGCTTCCTCGTCGGGCGGCGGAGGTCGGCGCCCGCGACCCCATGCTCCACCGCGCCGGCCTCCTCCCTCCCTTGTCCTCTGCTCCGCAGCCATGGCGGGCGTGCCGGTCCTCTGCTCCGCGGCCATGGCGAGCGCGCGCGGAAGAGCCGGCGAACTCGCGGGAAGGTCAAGCGCAGCCTTCTCTTGCACCCATGCCGCCGTCATCCACCTCCCTCTCCGCGAGATCGCCCTCCTGCCGCTCCTCTTCTCCCGGCAGAGCTCGCGGCGGTGGACCACCGGCCTCTGGCTCACCGGCCTCGAGCACGGCGGCATCGGGGCTCGCCGGCCGCGGGCACGGCGGCCTCGAGCGCGGCGGCCACGGCGTGCAACGTGAGGGCGGCCGGCGAGCAGCGGGCGCCCTCTCTCTCTTCGTGTTGGCTGCAACGTGGGCCCGTGGTAGGCTTTGCGTTCCCTCCGCACGCACGCCACAAGTTGCGGACGGAGGCCGATACGCAGCAGTTGTGTTTTGCTTATAGGCCCCCGCTGCGGCGCTTTTGGAATGCAAAACACTTTTGCGTCCCGCGTAGAGGCCTCCAGTGCGGGTGGTCTTAGGCGCTCCCAGTTCAATCTCGAAGCGTCCAGTTTCTCCTGGGCAAAAGGCCACTCTTTTTTTTTTTGACTGAGCGGCGTAGGGCGACTTCAAGTCACCTTCGGAGTCCGGACTCTTCCGCCCTGTTCATTTGATCGTTTTTGGCTGGCTGATTCTTGCTGATGCTGATTTGCTATGAGAGAAAAACACTGTTGAATCGCTGGTTGAAAGCGCTGATAAGAGCAAACGAACAGGGCGTTCTTTTTTTCGCCCGCCGACCAAGGGAGCCATGGATCCAGTGAGAATGAATATGGGCCTATTTGGTTGGGTTCTAATTCTTGCCAAATCAAAACTATGGCATTATCAAATTAGTTGTCATTAATTGTTGATAACCATAGATTTGGCATACCAATTTTTATGATCAAAATTTTGATAATATTGTAGAAAGTTCTTATAGAATGTATCCCTACCTATTAATAAAACAGTAAAATTTCTGGATTTTTTTTTTTAAATTTCTGCCGGGCTTTTCTTCTGCCTTCCCTCTAACCAATAACCGAACGTGACCAGAATTGAGGAAAAAGAAATAAAAAAATTCAAAAAAAAGGATCTTTCTTTACACAAGATATCTACATAAGCGAGCCGGATAGTAGTCAGAGTCCTGGTCGACGACGCACTTAATCAAAAGCATGGATTTAACCAACTTAAATAGACCGGGCGGCCAGTAACATACATCTGCACCACCAAAGAATCAATCTAGATTTTATTTCTACTTTCTTGCAACAACAATGAACTAGGAGTTGTAGCTATGCACCAATGCATGAATTCCACCACCAATGCTACGACGATAAGGCAGCTGAGGTCCACGTCATCGACCTACAAAGCAATGTCATCAAGTGCATGTGGATCCAACAACCCATTGCCCCCTTGAGCATGCACGATGACCTGCTTTGCACACCACAGGGCTTGGGGATGACCTTCGTGGTCGGCATGGTCACCGGCCCCGTCGCGGACATGGTCTTCAATCACCGGAACAAAGTCAACTGTGCGACAGCATATAGTGTGCTCAGGCACGCCCCGGACCGTAGAGTACAAGGTGCTCCGCATCCAAGCGAATTATTTGAGTAGGTGAGGATGCGCATCTGCGAGGTCATGACATTGGGCGCGGCGGCGGTGAAGCCGGAATGTCGAAACGGCGAACGCTGCCTCCAATCACCCTCCGCATCGAGCCCGTGCCACTTGGCACCGCACATTAATGCCGTTCGCCACCACGACAAAGATGAGACAACTAAGGTTCATGTCGTTGACCTGCACGATAACGTCATCAAGGGCATATGGATTCGACAACACATCGGCCCTGAGCATGCATGGCGACCTGCTTTGTGCGTCGCACGGCTAGGGCCTGACCTGCTTGGTCCATATGGTCACCAGTGCTGTTGCAGACGTGGCCGATATTACTATAAGAAAAGTCAACTCTGTGACGCCCCTATTTTGTGCTCGGGGACATGTCTTGACCACCCGAGAGAGTACAAGGTGCTCAATATCCAAGCAGATTATTTAAGTAGACAAACGGTAGCAGATATGCGAGGTAGTGACACTAGGCGGCAGTGGCAAAGCCGGAAGGTGGAGACGGCGAACGCCCCCTCTCGTCATCCTCAGTATCAATCAAATATTTCTTCGTCTTTCTTATACACATTTGTTGAGTTTATTTAGAGATTACAATTAGAACTACAAATCTTATAGGTCCACAAAGAAAGCCACACAACTATATTTAAATGTACTAATGCATGGATAATATGTTATATATAAGCAAATATTTTAATGTAATTTGTAACATGAGAAAAAATCCATCAAGGCATGTTTTGAAAAAAAAAAGGTTATATTTCAAATTTGATACATTTTTAATAGGTTATTGTCATAATAATGCCATATGACCTACATCATATGGATGTCATGATTATATTATACAAAATATACCTTTAAATATTCTACAAAGAGAGAAACACATAGATAGATATGTCTCATTTTTGTCCCATTTTGATGAATGTTTGAAAGTTTATTTTCTCCCGTTGTAACGCACGGTCATATTTGCTAGTAAATAGAAAAATTGATAAACCTTGATTTTGATAGTCTACCAATTGCTTATCTATGTTTTTTTGTCCTAACTTTGGCAAGTGGATTTAGCCATGCCTAGGTTTTGGCTTGCCATTATTTTGGTTGGGCAAGAATTGGAAGCCAACCAAGTAGACCCTATATTTGTTGTTATAATAGTGGGTTTAGAGTCAGTAGCGTTGGAGATTTTCCCTAGCCTCTCTCGCTTCCGCCATGTCGATGGTGGACGGTTTCCTATCATGGTCCATGGGTACGACGAGCACAACGTATCATCTGCAAGAGGTTTGGCATCGATGATGTTTTCTTCTTGTGTGTTGATGCTTGAATCTTTTGTGTGCTTCTTTGGATGGTTTGTGGCCTTCTCGTCAAATGCATCGCCGAATCTGTATCATACAATATGGTTGTTGCTTGAAGGAGACTTGATGGAGTGTTCACCGGATTTTTGTTAGAGATTAAGGATCCACTTGCTCCTGTATGCGGGTAGGTGTCCATGGATCCCCTTTTGTGGGATTGCTGCTTGTTGGCTGGAACATGCCGGTCTTGTGACTCGCGTCTGGTTCCAGTCAAAGTGGGATTTACCTGTGGCGTTTTGCAGTTGAACGACACTGTGTCCGGTTGATGGTTAAAGATTCATTGTCGCATCATAAATTGGTTGTAAGAGCGAAGTTCGACGCCGACGAAAGGCCTTGAATCTTCTTCATCACGGGAGATGGAGGAGATCTAGGCTCTAACAGCGAAGTTCAACGCCGACGAAAGGCCCTAAATGCTTATGTAATGGTCTTACCTGTTTTATTTTCTTTCGGGGTATCGATCAGGTGCTTGGTTGTAAGATTTAAGTGTATCAATAAAAAAGTAAAACTTTCTCAAAAAGATAATAATTAAAAAGTTAAATTCTGCTAAAAATTAAAAATTATATGTTGCTCTAAAAATAATTAAAATTATATTTACTCTTTGGATGATTGGATACACTTTATTGGTTGATTTCAGCTATGTGAGAGAGAACAACATCGTAGTAGATAGATGTAAGCAGGTTGAAACGAACGGCAGAGTTACTTTGTGACCCGCTAATGTGTGAACAGGAGTAACAGGGTTAGGAGAATGGTAAACTTTTTGAGATGTTCTTTCCATAGGAGTAACAGATATATATAGAACTCAAAATAATAATAGAGATTAGACAACCAACTTGTCCGTATTTCCTGTTAAAAACGTTCCCGTCCGTGTCTGACGTTTGATTCCGTGACTTTTGTTTGGCTTTTCTTTTTTTTTCCTTTTTTTGTTTTGTTCTCCCGGTAAGAAAACGGGTAATAATAACACAATCAAATAATACGCGTGAGATCCGTAATATATGGATCGGACTAGGATTGGTTTTATAAGTTTTGATCAGAGACGGTTTTGAAGTCAATGGTAAAGCACCTTCATCATCTATATATATATACAAACTGAATTGATTCTACTGAATACACGGTTTTATATCGCCGCCAGAATTCCCAGGATCGCAAAATGCTAGGCAAGCTATTTTCCAGCA
Source organism: Themeda triandra (assembly GCA_018135685.1). Taxonomy (NCBI): domain Eukaryota; kingdom Viridiplantae; phylum Streptophyta; class Magnoliopsida; order Poales; family Poaceae; genus Themeda; species Themeda triandra. The sequence goes on from JAENPR010001006.1 coordinate 194,320, forward strand.
TTGTCCAATCCATGCACGCGCAGTCTCTTCCATCACAGCTAGAATTCCAAGAATCCCCGCCGGAATTCCCAGGACCTCGAGACGCGGATGCCGTGGATACAATATCATCGCTACCGACTGACGTCCTCCTCGAGATCTTCCGCCGCCTAGAAGAACTCGACGACGTAATCCGCTGCGCCGGCGTCTGCAAGCCGTGGCGTCGTGCCATCATCGGCAACGCCGCGAGCCTGCGGCCTCGCCCCGATCGCTTCGATCCCAGACTGCTCCTTGGCGTGTTCCACTTGGGCAGCTACCAGGCGCGGCTGCGGCGCACGCCGGGTCCGTTCCAGTCCGCGCTCCCATCGAACGGCGTGGGCCGCCTCGGCGGCTACGAGACGGCCCGCTGCTTGATACCGGACGCCTCCACCGCCGGCTTCGTCGTCGACAGAGCTTTGTACAGGGAACTGTTGTGGTCGGCGGACGGGTTCATCCTGCTCATGGCAAGGACCGTGAACAGGCTTTGCCTCTTCAACCCCATGACCGGAGACTGCACGTTCCTCCCCGCCGCCGCCGCATCCAAGTGCTGTGCATACGTCTTGCTCACTGGCTACGACGACGACGCCTCGCCGCCCGGCGCCGGAAGCAAGCTCTCGGTGCGGATACTCGCGGTGCAGAAGAGACACAGGTTTACGTTTAGCAAGGAGGCGGATGAACGAGGACTTTCGTACCAAGTCTTGTTCACGTCTGGCGCCGGCGACGGAGACAGCGCTGGGGTGTGGGGGCCAGTCCAGCGTTCCGGCGGCGATGATTCGGAGGTGGAAGCGGAGCAGGGTGGTCTCTGCGTCTGGATGGAACGCCGCGGCACGGTGGTCTGCCGTGACGTCGTGTACTGGCTCGCCGGGCCTAGCGTACGCTCCATCACGTGCACGCTGGCCCTCGACGTGCGCACTGGCCGGACATGGACCACGGAGCTGCCACAGCATTACCGTCTCAACTCTCGCACCTATCCTGACATGTTCGTGCCTATCCTGGCAACGTCCGGCGATGGCCGGCTGTTGCTGATGGAGTCGCTACGAGGCCCCCCGGATCCAAGTGTGGGCAATGCTGAACGGCGGTGACGACGCCCAGTGGACTCTGCAGCAGACGATAGCGGTCGACGTGATCAATCTGCTGCGGCCACATTGGCGTGACGACGAATTCATCACATTCTTCATGGAAGAGCTGAGACTGAGTGCCTTGTGCCCAAGGAGCGGGTGCGTGGTTGGCGTGTGTTTGGGGATGGAGCTCCTCATCGACGTTCACAGCGGTTCGCCTTCGCGTGCCAGGTGCATCGGCAAACGCCGGGGACATGGCTGTGACCCGTACGAGATGGATTGTTCATCAACCTACATTTCAAAGATGAAGCACTTTTAGTATAATTTTGTGGCCACAGAGTATATATTGTATCAGTTACAGATGAACAGCAATAATTAACAATGAAGTTTGTGAAAATGTACACGAGACCACGTTCATGGTTTTCCTTAAAACAAAAGATGACGTTCATGCTTCTCTGTAGTAGATCTGTTTCCGGTTGTCTGATTAATTTGTGTGTGGGGAAGCATGAAGATTTATCGCAATGCTTTTATCTGTGCCTGTGCGTTATTAGGAGGCATCGGACGCTACAGCAGACCTACAAGCAGGTTCCGACACTGATTCATTCGAACTCAAGCTGATCTACAATTCTACATAGATGGTGCCAGTTGAGCTGCCCAACCACTACCAGGTTCATGTCGAAGTTGGGCAGAAGGATGTGAAGCAGTTTTGGGCCATCTACTTCAGTACGCCTTCAAGCGGCCGGATACCTCTTTTGCCGTCTCGCGGCTACAAGAGATCCGTGTCTCATCCTTACGAATATGTTTAGCTTCTTCAAGATTGGGTTACCCCTTTCTCTGCTTCGGTAAATTTTGATTGCGCAGGCCCAGACAGACAGGCCAAAGAATGGCAACCGAGTGCTACGCGCGCGGTCAATATTCACGAGATGTGCCTACAATGCGTCCACTTTTACAGTGGCAAGGACAAGATTCTCCAATTGCACGCGTGTGACTCTACAGTACATCACGGGTGCCTTGAAGACAAAACCGTCGCAGCAGACATGATAAGATTCTCACCACGGTTCTAGAAGTCTAGAAGCATTTTTGCCAAACGTTTTAAAAAGGCTTTAACTCAAAAAAAAAAAAGTTGCTCCACACAAGGAGGCAGACCTCTACCAAGGTGACTACGGCTCAACAGGAGTCTGACAACTTGAGAAAAGAATACCTTAAACATCAACAGCCTACCTTTAACGGCTCATCGTAAATTCACCCAACATTTATGTTATGCCAAGGGAACATAGTAATTTGGATAACTCAAATCTCATCATCTAATCAGTTTCTCTGCTGCATCATGCACTACGAAAACAGAAAAAGATCATGCTTAAGCGTAAACAGGTTGCTCAGAGAGATCACATCCCATCAACTCAGCCCCACCGCTAAAAACAAAAAGGCCAACTAGGCAGATGACCAAAAACGCCCAAAACACACTTCATGGTGTTCAATTACAGGGCATCAGCCCGGAGAGCTCACAAGCGATCCACACTCCAGTAATCAACATTCTAGCAGACTCCACGAGGCGACTTCATCAGGTTCCCCACCGCCAAAAACGAAAAAGGCGCAGGTAGGTGACCAAAAATGCCAGACACTTCACGATGTTCAATTACAGGGCAATCAGCCCGGGCAGCTCACAAAGCCGATCAACACTCCAGTATGACAATGGAAAGTAATGTATGTCACCATTAGCCACAAACTCACGTGCAGTAATCTATGTCACCATTAGCCACAAACTCACGTGCTTGATTCGTCGGGATGAATTGCATCACCTTTGACTCCAGTTAAGCAGAACAGATGCCCTTTCACAGTGCAGGCCCTAAATAAATAATTTAAATCAGCAATGAAACACAATAATATACATTAGGGTACCAGACTGACTCATAGATGGTTAAATTTGAAATCGAAGAAATTGAGGATGTAGGTGCTGAAAATGTGATGCAAACTGTGACAGATAATGCTTCTAACAACATGGAGCTAAGGCATTGCTGCACCTCAAGAGGCCAAACATACTTTAGACTTCTTGTGAAACTCATACCATCAATCTATGCTGCAAGGTATTGGCAACCTTGCAAAATTCAAGAAGAGAATTGATCTAGCAAAATCATTCACTATCTTTGTCTATGGTCACCACAGAACTTTGGCATGTTTGAGGTCCTTCACCTTGAAGATAGAAATCATAAGGCCAAGGGTAACCATATTTGCTACAGCCTATCTTACAATGCAAAGTATGATGGAAAAGAAGGATTGTCTAAGGAAGACGGTGGTTGACTCCAGGTGGTATGACTTATCTGAAGTTGAAGACAAAAAAGGGCAAGGTTGCTACAGCCACGGTGTTGAACATGCAATTTTGGAGAAATGTGTCCCTTTCTTTGAAGGTCTTTGAGCCCGTGGTGAAAGTTCTACCTTTGGTTGATGGGGATGTGAAGCCATCTATGGGTTATGTGTATGGAGGACTTCTCAAGGCAAAGAAGGTGATCAAGGAGGCATTGGAAATGTGGAAAAGAACTACAGAGATGTGATGGCTATTGTTGACAAGACGACGAAAAATAGGCTTTGCATGTGGCTGCATATATGCTGAATCCATAGCAATCCAGCAAGGGACAAGAGCCCAAACAACACCACGCACACACACTCACGCCCCAACAGTTTCAAGGATTACAATTGCGCCGGTGACATAAACACAAAAGACGACCCTTGCAGAGACACTCTAACGATAGGGGAGGAGGGCAGTCAAGAGAGATAGCCCTCAAGCCCCTGCCATAGACCAAAAACAGAACAAGTATCTCAATTTAGACTGCTAATGACTTTCACGAAAAACAAATCTAGGGGTAGATTTTTCTTACCATTGCAGTCGCACGAGCTTTGATTTCACCAGAATTTGTGACAATGAACACAAGAGCATCCCCCGCCGTACGCTCGTTTCTTGCGCAGGTCAGTATACTGTCTTCATAGTTTGGTCCCGGAGTCCTCTCAGCATCTTCATCAGAGCTCTCCGAACAATACTCATGAATCCATTCAGCACACTCCGGCTCAGCAGCATCCTCAAATCTCCCATTACCAAGGCGAACCACATCAAAAACCATCTTACGAGCTGCATTAGCTCTGAATGCATTGTTCGCATCAATTGACTCCATCCCAGACCGTAACCCTTCCATTACTGTTCACAAAAAAAAAATTCTAAGTATAGTCGAACCACATGAATAACAAAACACAACTATTGAGTTTTGCTCACCACATGTAGGAAATATGGCACGGAATCCGGGATCCTTGACTATCTGAAGCAATACATTCCTGGAGCTATCATGTGATATGATGTCTGTACATACAATAAGAGCTACTCTTGGTGGAACTTGACCATCTAATATAAGCTGACCTCTTTTGCTAATTTGTAGCAAGATCCTCAAACCAGTGTAGGCAATGAAGACCACTAAAAGGATCTTACCATAGTCATAACAGAGCTGCACGGTCTTCATAACAGCCTTCTTGAAGAAATGGTGGAAAACAGAGAGCAGGCCCGTGCCAACCACCACACCGCTGCCAACAACCACACCACCAGACGGCCATTTTCTGGGAATTTGAGGTCCTTTTGGTGGTCTGGGAGGCCTTTGTAAGCGCAGATATTTTCTATCAATTGCAGTTGAGGGTGACGTGTAGTCAGAGGCTGCAGTGAATATGTCTTTCAAGTGGTCTCTCTTCTTGAGGTCTTTGTGTCCATTGAGCGCACTTCGGTCACCTGTTTCAAAAATATGTATAAAGCAAAACCCCACTAACTATTTCTTTCAACAAAAAGAAAAATATACTCTTAGACTGGTTTAGCTTTTGGGAGAGTGAGCGTGCAGTGCGTGTGCATGGAGAACCTAGCCTTTTGAAAGACAGACAACAGTCAACAGCATGTACCACTACACCAACAGAAATGAAAAGAGACATTTACATGCAAAGGGAACCTATTTTTCCTGCTCTTATAGGACAACCTGGGAAATGGAGTCTACTTTTTAAACATGCAATACTGCTGGTGAAGTTCTCTGATTCAAATATGTTATTTGTGTATATCTCCATATATGAAAAGCCTTACATATCTATACACACATGCACCAAAATAGAACTTAGGTATATAGCCAATTGACCAAGTCAACTATAAAGGTTTAAATGATAATAAAGGCAACGAACTACACTAGTACAATATACACAGTGACAAACTGTACAACTATCTGGGAGTTTATTCGAAAAAAGACTTTAATTATGCTAATTGCATGAGTTGCATTGATTCAAAACAAACCAACACAACCTCTTCATGAAGAAAAAAAGAACCATAATACTAATCTAGCTAGAGGCACGTGCACATGTATAATGTCTAGTGAACAATCATTCAATTTGCACAGAAGAACCCCAAGTAAAAAAAAAATGCATTATCCACTGCCTATAAGAAGTAGCACATAAAACTCAACAAGCCCAGGGTGTTTAGTTTGGCAAGTATGTACTATTCATTTAGTGGCCATGTTTCCTCAACAACTACATATATATGGAATGGAACGCCACCGATGCACGGGTATCTAATTAACCGGGCAAACTAGTAGTACGTCACAAAACTAAATACCCGGATCCAGGCTGCAGATTCAAGAGTCTAGATAAGGCAGCACATTGTACATAAATTACATCATTCTAAATGATGCGCCGGCTCAGCAAATTAAATGCAACAGTTAATAAACTCAGCATATTTTAACAATGATCATGTTAGAGAAGTCAATATTTTGGCTACATCCACTTGATCTGAAATGAACATGACCAGTCTAACAAAGTAAAAAGCTGATTAACCCAGCAAACTCTCAAGTCCAGATAACTACCACACAGACAATAAACTAATGTGTATATCTTGCAAGAGCATCAAAGCATATATCAAATACATCTCAGTATAAACTATACATCCCAACTGAATATCCAGTCGAAATGTCAATCTTAACAAGCAAGTTGTCCAACAGCCAATGCACTATCACATATATGTATGTATCAACCGATACCTCTGATTGGGGTGGTTGTCCCGCTGTTCTGCTTTAAACGGTCCATGGAGTAAAGATGTTTCCTAAAAGACAGGAATGTTAGACCAGCAGTTCCAATGGTATGTTCATGTTAATTCGGGAAAGACACCAACAGTACTGACTCAAGATGATGAATTCTATTTTTTTTTTTCAATTGACAACATATAGTGTTCTGAAAAGAGGATATGCACAAAATTCATGACCAACTGATTTTAAAGGCTTGCAGAGCACCAGATGTGAGTTTCAATAATACCACAACTCAGCAGAAAAGCACAAATAAAGTTGAGACAGGCAGGAGTCACCTAGCGCGTGGAATTTGATGCGTGAGAGCGGATGCAGGCGGCTGAATATGAGGCCGTGAAGGGTGGTAGTGTCGACCTGCTGATGAATGCTATTAGGCACAAGCAACCAAAAATCATGACTACCATTATCAGATCGGAATGAGCATGCAGCACGCGTGCATGGGAGAACCTAGCCTTTTGAAAGACAGACAACAGTCAACAGCACACTACACCAACAGAGATTGAAAGAGACATTTATATGCAAAGGGAGCATATTTTTTCTGCTCTTATAGGACATCCTGGCAAATGGAGTCTACTTTTTAACATGCAAGACTGCTAATTCAAATATGTTGTTTGTGTATATCCATAAATGAAAAGACTTACATATCTATATACACATCCACCAAAATAGAACTTAGGTATATATCTGATTGACAAAGTCAACTCGAAATGTTTAAATGATAATAAAAGCAATGAACTACACTAGTATAGTATACAAAGTGACAAATTGTACAACTGTCTGGGACTTTATTCAAAAAAAGACTATTTAATTACACTAGTTGCATGAGTTGCATTGATTCAAAACAAACAAACACCACCTCTTCATGAAGAAAAAAGAACAATAATACTAATCCAGCTAGAGGCGCGTGCACATGTATAATGTCTAGTGAACAATCATTCAATTTGCACAGAAGAACACCAAGTAAAAAAAAAAGAGGCATTATCCACTGCCTATAAAAAGTAGCACATAAAACTATCTGGGAGTTGAATCGAAAAAAGACTACTACTATTTAATTATGTTAATTGCATGAGTTGCATTGATTCAAAACAAAGCAACACCACCTCTTCAAGAAAAAAAAGGAACAATTACATTATCCAGCTAGTGGCACGTGTATATGTAAAATGTCTAGTGATCAATCATTCAATTGCATAGAAGAAGCCCATGTACCAAAAAAGAAGCATATCCGCTGCCCGTAAAAAGTAGCACATAAAACTCAACAAGCCTAGGGTGTTTAGTTTGGCAAGTATGTATTATTCATTTAGTGGCCATGTTTCCTCATCACCTAGGTACACCACCGATGCATGGGTATATAATTAACTGGAAAAACTAGTAGTACGTAGTAGTACCTCACAAAACTAACTACCGGGATCCAGATTGCAGATTCTAGATAAAGTACATCATTACAAAAGCCCTGGCTCAGCAAATTCAAGTGCAACAGTTAATGAACTCAGCAGATTTTAACAGAAGACTAGACCATTTTGGATACCTATAGCATCCACTTGATCTTAAATGAACATGACCAGTCTAACAAAGTAACAAGCTGCTTAACCCAGTAACTCTCGGGTACAAATAACTGCCACACCGACAATAAACTACTGTGTATATCTTGCCAAAGCATCAAAGCATATATCAAATAAACCATCTTAGTATAAACTATACATCCCAATTGAACATCTAGTCGAAATGTCGAATCACCCGAAAAGCAACTAATAAAGCAGCACACGGTATCCCATTCTTCTTGTAGTAGACTAGTAGTACTTGCTCACCTATGGCTTCTTGTGATGTGCAATGGTCACAGAAACAATGTGTGAGACCGAGACATGCATGATTCTTGGAAAAGAAAAATATGCTCCTAAACTGGAATGAGGAATGGTTAAGCTTTTCGGAGAGTGAGCATGCAGTGTGCATGCATGGGAGAACCTAGCCTTGTGAAAGACAAACAGCAGTAAACAGCATATAACACTAAACCAACAGAAATGAAAAGAGACACTTACATGCAAAGGGAACATATTTTGTCTGCTTTTATAAGACAACCTGGCAAATGGAACCTACTTTTTAACATGCAAGACTGCTGGTCCAGTTCTCTGATTCAAATACGTCGTTTGTTTATATCCATAAATTTAAATGCCAAGTTTCCTCATCAGCTAGGAACACCACCGATGCATGGGTATATAATTAGCTGGACAAACTAGTAGTACGTAGTAGTACCTCACAAAACTAACTACCCAGATCCAGATTGCAGATTCCAGAGTCTAGATAGGGCAGCACATTGTAAATAAATTACATCACTCCAAAAGCCCGGTCTCAGCAAACTCAAATGCAACAGTTAATGAACTCAGCATGTTTTAACAATGATAATGTTGGAGAAGACTAGACCGTTTTGGCTACATACACTCGATCTTAAATGAACATGAACAGTCTAACAAAGTAACAAGCTGATTAACCCAGCAACTCGAGTCCAGATAACTGCCACACCAACAATAATCTAATGTGTATATTTGCAAGCACATCAAAGCATAAAGCAAATACTACATCTCAGTATAAACTATACATCCCAGGTTAAAATCCAGTCGAAACGTCGAATCACCCAGAAATCAACTAATAAAGCCGCGCACGATATCCCCAGTGTAACTGATCGCAGCAGTAAATTAGTGGAGAGGCAAACAGATCATCGATTACCTCTGCTCTGGGAGCTTGTCCCGCTGATCTGATCTGGAGGGTCCATGGAGTCAGGCTGTTGAGATTTTTGGTTAACGGGGCTATCAGATTCGGAAAACAAAAAACAAGCAAATCGAGAAACGAGGAGGAGGAGGGGGTACGCGGAGATGCGAATGCGAGGCGAGGACGGCCGAGGTAGACGACGGCGCCGAGGTGAGGACGATGCAGCCGACGGCGCCGAGGTGAGGACGGCGGCGTCGCCAGCGGCCGTTCGCCTCCTCGCCAATTTGCCTCCCTCGGGGCTCGGGTCGGGGGGCGAGTGGCGGCGCAGCGGGGTCGGGGAGGTGCCTGTTTGTGTGAGGACAGAGGAGAGCGGGCCGGGGAAAATTGGGCTGGTGCGTCTGTCCGGGCCGAAATGGCGTTTTGCCATTTCTATTCTTATTATTTCCTCCTCTTTTCTATTCTTCTATTTTCTAGTAATAATCAAGTAACTCTAGGGCTTTTATGCATGTGTATATATGTGTGGTCATGCGCATATATACACTTGGAGGTCCACTAGGGTCAGGGTCCAATCTCCATAGTTGGAATATTTATTTAACATATTTTAGGCATATGGGTATTTGTTAAAATATAGGTTTATTTGTATATCCATCATCAGGATAATAAAATAAATATTTATTAATCACTTTAATAATATTAGTTGATTGGGTTAACATCACAAAAATCCAATAAAGAGCCAAATCACGATCATTGATTAAGATGCAAGGATGATGCATGTCTAGGTGGCAAATTTTTACTAAGTCATAATGTGTGATATTAGTTATAACCCAAGTGAGCCCTTATACAAAACTTGGAGTGGGGGGTGTTAACATTAGATGTTGTATGTCTCTTTTAGGGTTTTGGGGTGTATATATATATGTTACACCTTGCTAACATTACTACTAACCCTAGTAGGAGTTTATTAGGATTTTAGGATCATGACCTAGAAATTATCACTAGGGGTTTATCATAGCTAGTGGTTGGTCATAGGTTCCACTAGTGAGTATACGAAATCCTCTTAGGGGTTTAATCACATGTTATATAAAGAAATGCAACGTTAAGCTAGGTCAGGTTATTAGGTTGCATGTGTTCAATTTAAGGTCTTAATCACATATGGCTTAGGGAAGATATTAAGGCACATGTGATGATGTTATAATGTAGTGCTTAGTAACTAAGCATAGGTGCTATTTGTGCAACTAGGTTGGGTTTCCTACATGACAAGCAACAAACATGGGCAGGTTTGTTTAGAAAAAAATTTATAGTTGGGATTTTTGTGTTTGGTGAATTTTCCGAGTTGTTGCAGGATCCCAGCCTCCTGCGGCACCGCTGGCTCGTTGGCCATCGCGGACGCTTGCATCGCAGGTGGGGCAGCCTCGACCATGGAGCTGCTAGTGTGGCCGCCATCAATGGACGACGACGAGGAACAGGAAGACGACATGTTGTCGCCGCCAGTCCACATCCACTTGGGCTCCCGTGTCGAATCCATGGAGCCATATCCGCGAGCGCACCTTGTAGCCGATCCGAGCACGGCCAACATCTCGTGATTCTCGTCCATCTTCTCCTCCCTGCGCAGACACCATCATCTTGTCCTTGGAGGAGCCCATGCCGCCGCGGCTGCTCCCGCCGGCGGTGGCCCCTGCTCGCGTTTTCCCCTATCGTATCGAGGAGAAGAGAAGCAGAACGGGTTGGGACGTCTGGCGTGTGAATGATGTACTAATGGGCAAGGGCGAAGCCACGTTGTGTTTCCCTGGTGCACGGGCACCAGGGTAAAACAAAAATTACTACTATCTACCTCATTTGTTTTCCATATATTTCCTTTATAATTGTATATATTCCTTGATATTTGATAGGGAGTGCACCATGGTCATGGTCAATTTTGAGCCGGCTTCACCAATGCTAATGGGCAAAGTCATCTTTTCGCTCAACCAACAATGCACGATCTACAGACTACCCTCACAAAATGGACGGAAGGGCAAATACCAAACAAAATTTTGTTTTGAGGCCATATCCCTAAATTAAAAAAATGGGGCATGATACTAAAAGCACTTTTTCTGAGACCAAATACCTAATTCTCTCTATACCATTACTCATTAGCCATGTCAATGCCAGGGCCAAAAACACATCATAAGATATACTACAAGGATAAATATTCCAGACTTTAACATTAGCAGAGAACAAGTTTTGTAACGTTTTTTGAAAGGGAATGGCAGGAGCTCTGCCTTGCATTTAAGGTAGAAAAAAGAGTTTATGTACAAGCAACCCCAGTGGGGAAACAAAATAACAAAACAGGGGAGGGGAGGTGCAATTGTGCAGCCCCAAGCACCTAGACACCACACTAGCCAAACATCCTTAGAGCCCTCTTCCTTTGAGAAATATCCTCCTTGATTCTGGCAGCCACCTGTGTTGCCGACTCAAAAACGTTATTGAAGATGCGTCGGTTTCGTTCTTTCCACGGGTTCAGAGGTATAGATCACCATTCCGTTGAAACGCCTTCTCTGGTCTTTATTGATTCTGGGCGTTGCTTGTTCCCACCAAGTGCGGAAGTGATTGGGCTCCTCATCTAATTGCAGCAAGTCAGTGTGGAATCCCTCCCAAGAGAGGACCTGGTTCCAAACGGCCTTGGCAAAGACGCAATGGAAGCAGAGGTGTATGGCTGTCTCAAGGGGGCCGTTACATAGCGCACAGTGCTCATGGTGGGGCCACTGTCTCTTTTGCAAGTTATCTGCTGTTAGGACCTTTTCTTGAATTAGTATCCACATGAAGACTTTGCATTTGTTCTCCGCCTCCGCTCTCCATATCAATTTGGCGTTGAACAAGCTGTAAGTGCCACTGAATTGGATTCTGTAGGCAGATCGAGTAGAGTAGCAGCCATCGGGTGTCCAACGCCATGTAATAGAATCGCTGATACCTTCTTGAAGATGGACCGATTGGATCCGAATCCATAGGGATATGAATTCTTCAAGGTGTTGGGCTGTGCTGATCCGGTTTCGAACCGGTTCATCCAATTGTTATTTTGGAGTTCCTGCTTCACTGATGTACCTTTTCTTGTAACTAGCTTGAAGAGGTTTGGAGCAAGGTTCATGGGGGCTTCCCCATCTAACCAGGCGTCACTCCAAAACCGAGCTTTATTTCCGTCTCCAATTGTGATCACCGTGGACACCTGAAACAGAAGACGGTCCTCTTGCTGCAGGGAAGATCGGTGCTCCGACCAAGGTCCGGAGCTGTCCACCCGCCCAGCCAAAGCCATCGGAGACGCAGGGCTCTCCCGAATTTATCTAAATCTGAATCCCTAGGCCGCCCAGCTCTTTCGGTCTTTGTTACCGTCGGCCGCTTGACAAGGCAATGACCGCCATTGGAGTTTTCTTCTCCCTCCACAGAATGATCTTCGAATTTTATCGATTTTTTCCTTGTCCACGCTGCCGGGGAAAACAGTGAGGTGGTAGGTCGGCATTGCCGATAACACCGAAGTGATGAGAGCTAACCGGCCCGCCCGTTTAGCCATTTCCCTTTCCAACTGGGCAGCCTCTGGCCTATGCGCTCAATGAGGGGTTGCACGTGAACCTTTCCAGCTTTCTCGATGTGCAATTGCAGCCCAAGATAGCGGCAGGGGAAAGAGCTTCTTATTCCCTGGAAATCGAGAGGACTTGATCTAGGTCAAGTTCCCGACATCTTATCGGGTGTATTGAGCTCTTCTGAATGTTTATATGAAGACCCGAGGCATTTCCAAAGATCTGGAGGACCATCTTAATGGCATCAAGGTCATCTTTGGTGGGGTTTGTGAAGATTGCGGCATCGTCCGCGTACATGGAAATCCTCCATTTAGCAGCCGATGGCGGTAGTGGGGAGAGGACGCCTTGTGCAGTCGCAAGCTCAAGAAGACGTTGTAGGGGGTCCATGGCAAGTATGAAGAGCATAGGGGATAGAGGATCTCCCTGTCGGACTCCCCTGCCGTGGCCAAAGCTCGAGCATCTCCGCCCGTTGAGGAGAGGTGTCGAAGTGGATGTGCGAAAAAGGATGGAAATCCACTCTCTCCATTTTTGACCAAAACCCAGCGCTTGCATAATTTCGAGGAGGTAGGACCAGTTTATCGTGTCAAACGCCTTGTGAATGTCCAGCTTTAGGAATAGGGCAGGCACCTTTAGTTTTTGAAGTCTGCGGACCGTGTTCCGCACATACATGAAATTGTCATGGATACTCCTTTTCTTGATGAAAGCACTTTGGCAATTTGATATCATGGAGCCCAGTCTTGGCGCCACCGTTAGCCATGAAGTTTGGTGAAAATCTTGGCGATACTATGGATGAGGCTAATGGGCCTGTAATCGGTGATCCTTTGGGCGTTCCCTTTTTTGGGGAGGAGGACGATGTTGGCGGTGTTAAGGAACTGGAGACCTTGGGCGTTCAAAGAATTAAAGCTGTTCAAGGCCAAGAGGACGCCCTCTTTGATGATTTCCCAGCAAACTTTGTAGAATTTTCCGGTGAATCCGTCCGGTCCGGGAGCTTTGTCGGGTGGCATGGAGTCAATGACACCCCTGACCTCATCATGGGTGAACGGTAATTCCAGCTCGGAAAGGTCATGGGGAGCATAGCCAAGAGCTTGCCAGGCAAGGGTGGACTGTCTTGGTGTTGATGAGCCGATGTGATCAGCAAAGTATTCACCGACTATTTTTTCTTTGTCTTCATGGGCGAAGGCCATGCCATCATCCGTGTGCAAGCAGTGAATATAATTTTTCCTTCTGCGTGCGCTGGCCCTCATGTGAAAGAACTTCGTGTTTGCGTCGCCGGAGCGGATGTATGTGAGCCTTGATTTTTGACGAATTCTAGCCTTTTCAATGGCTGCAAGCCCCATGCTTCGTATTTTTAGGCGACGTCTGAGGTCAAGTTCGTCATCTGTGAGCACTCTGGATTCCTGTGCAGCTTCCAGTTGCAGTAGGATCTCTTTAACCAACGCTAACTGTAGTTTAGTGTCTCCCACCTTTTGTTTGCGCCATTGCATGAGCGCCTTGGCAACTCTGGACAGCTTGATATGGAGTCGTTTTAACTGAATTGAGGAGCTGACCGGCCTGTTCCAGGCTTCCTGTACCGTTTGTAGGAAGCCGTCCATGCTTGTCCAGAAGTTCTCAAAACGGAAGGTGGGCGTCTGTCTGTACTCCATTTCACCATGTAGCAGCAAGGGTGTGTGATCTGACATCAGCGAGGGGAGGGAGTGCAGAAAGCACGAGGGGAAAAGCATTTCCCAGTCTGGGGTGCAGAAGACTCTGTCTATGCGAGTCATGGTGGGGTTGTCTTGTTCATTTGTCCAAGTGAAGCGACGTCCATGCAGATGGATCTCTTTTAAATTCATGTTGTCAAGAGCCGATTTGAAGGAACCCATAAGACGACGGTTGAGATTTGCGTTGTTCTTGTCTTGAGCTTGGTAGATGAGGTTGAAGTCCCCTAGCACCAGCCACCGGCCATGGTGTGGCGGCTGGATATTCTGTAGCTCGAGGAGGAATTGCAGCTTCTGGGCATCACCTTGGGGGCCATAAACCGTCGTGATTTGCCATTGTACACCGTCAGCCCTCATTGTGATCGTTGCTGTGATAGTGTGTGGGGAGAGCACCACATCAGACAGGTCAAAAAAATTGTCATTTACGGCCAGCAGGATGCCACCCCTGGTATCATCAGCCGGTAAAACCGCAAAAGAGTTCACAAAATTTCCCCCAAGCGTGCGCAGCACTGTAGCCTGAGTGACAACCTGCAGCTTAGTCTCTTGGAGGCAGACTATTGTGGCCTTTGAGTCTGTCACTAGTTCATTGACAGCATCTTTCCTGGCGTCATCATTTAATCCCCTTACGTTCCAATTTCAGATTACAAACGTACTAGCAATGCTTTCTATTTCAGATTACAAACGTACTAGCAAGCGCTAGTAACAAGGATAAAATTACCCCGTACCAATGCTTCTCGTCGTCATTGCTTCCTCCGCTGTCAAACCAGCTCGTCGCCGCCTAGCAGATCCACCTCACGGCCTTCAAGAGCTTAGGTATTCGGTTCGTATTCATGAACGGTTCGAACCGACCCCATTGCAGGCTTAGGTAGGTCGCATTTGAGGGAGAGGTCGAAGTCGGTGAGCGTGATGTGGACCTCGTCGCGGACCAGCACGTTCTCAAGGCTTGAGGAGTTGAGGTCGCGATACACGATGTCCATCATGTCCACCGTGTGTTATTTGCTTCTCAACGGATCGAAAACTTGAGACTGAAACAGCGGCATGCAGGTGCAGGTCAGTAGGAGCATGGCCCTGGCTTTGTTCGCTTGTCTCTGTCTATAATCTGTTGCTTGCGTTTTTGCAAAAGTACGTGCATACGGCATATAGGTATACCACAGCATGGCCCTGTCTTTGTTTGCTTGTCTCTGTCTGAATCTGAATCTAAAAGAGAACAGAGCTCGCACGGCCATACCTACCTAGTACGGTATGCAAGTGCAACGACCAACGACAAGAAGAAAGATACTGGGCCAGGCCTGCACCTGTATATGATGAATCAAGTGCCGGTGTAGGATCTCGAGTAAATGGCCTAGAATTTGTATCGTACAACATGACAGTTGTTCGAAGGAGACTTGATGAAGTTTTCACCGAGTTTTTGTCCCTCTCTTGGAGGTTAAGGATCCACTTGCTCCTGTATGCGGGTAGGTGCCATTGGATCCCCTATGTGGGATTGATGCATGTTCGCTGGAGTATGGCGGTATTGCGACCTGGCGTCTGATTCCAGTCAAAATGGGATTTGCCCGGGGCGTCCAGCGGTTGAACAACACTATGTGTTGTTGACGGACCTCAAACTTAAAGACTCTTTGTCGAATCGGGGATTAGTCGGAAACTTCATTCTGAATCTTCTTCATTGTGGGAGATGGAGGAGGAGGGGCTGTGGTAGCAAAGGTTGACGATGACGAAAGGCATTGGATGCTCATGTAATGGTCTTATCTGTAACTTTATTTTCTTTCAGAGGTACCAGTTAGGGACTTGGTTGTACGAGTTCAGTATATCAATGAAAACCAAAAAATTTCTCTAGAAAAATAATAATTTAAAAATTATTCTGCTAAAAAATAAAAAAAAAAACTATATGTTGCTAAAAAATAATTAAAAATTATATTTACTCGTTGGATGACTGGATACACGTACTATTGGTTGATTTCGGCTATGTGAGAGGGAACAACGCCGTAGTTGAAACGAAATGCAGAGCTACTTTGTGAGTTGTGACCCGCTAACGCTTGGACAGGAGTACAAGGTCAAGACGTCTCCGATAGTTTTCAAATAGCTAGCTAAGATGAATTATATTGACTATCAATGCTAATTTGTAAATAGCTAGCTAGATTAAACATAGAAATAAACATTATAGTAGAAAATTATGTGAAAGAGATATTTCTAAAATATTATGTTAGACTAGTTATTTGAGAGTTGGGAGTTGCTAGCTATTTGATCTCCTTTTTTGATAGCCAATAGAAGTGTTATGTTTATATTATTTTTATGCCTTATCTAGCTAGCCAATAAAAATGTTATGTTTTTATCATTTTTATGCCTCATCTAGATAGCCAATAAAAATGTTATGTTTTATTATTTTTATGCCTCATCTAGCTAGCTATTTACAACTTGTCATTGATAGCCAATAAAATTTCTTCTCGCTTGAGACGCCACGCGTGTATGGGATACCCTTTCGGTGCGTGGGAGTAGTAGATATAGAAAATAATAATGGAAATTAAATTAAATTATAGACAACGAACCTGTCCCTATTTCGTGTGAAAAACGTTCCCGTCCGTGTCTCACGTTTGATTCCGTGACTTTTGTTTGGCTTTCTTTCTTTTTCACACACAATAAATAATACGCGTGAGATCCGTAATATATGGATCGGAGTAGGATTTGTACAGAGTTTTATAGCTTCCAATTTTTGATCGGAGACGGTTTTGAATCAAGGGTAAAGCACCTTCATCATCTATATATACAAACTGAATTGTTCTACTGAATAGACGGTTTTTTATCGCCGCCAGAATTCCCAGGATCGCAACAATGTTACGCAAGCTATTCTCCAGTATTTTCCAATCCATGCACGCGCCGTCTCTTCCATCTCAGCCAGAATTCCCAGAATCGCCGCCGGAATTCCCACCGTCTCTTCCATGGCCGCCAGAATCCCCAGGACCTCGAGATGTGGATGTCGTGGATACAATATCATCGCTACCGACTGACGTCCTCCTCGAGATCTTCCGCCGCCTAGAAGAACTCGACGACGTAATCAGCTGCGCCGGCGTTTGCAAGCCGTGGCGTCGTGCCATCATCGGCAATGCCGCGAGCCTGCGGCCTCGCCCCGATCGCTTCGATCCCAGACTGCTCCTTGGCGTCTTCGACTTCAGCAGCTACCAAGCGCGGCTGCGGCGCACGCCGGGTCCCTTCCAGTCCGCTCTCCCATCTATCGGCATCGACTGCCTCGGCAGCTACGAGACGGCCCGCTCCTTGATGCCGGACACCTGCGCCTCCGCCACCGGCGTCGGCTTCGTCGACGACGATAGAAGTTTGTACAGAGAGCTGTTGTGGTCGGCGGATGGGTTCATCCTGCTCTTGGCAAGGACCGTGAACAGGCTTTGCCTGTTCAACCCCATGACCGGAGACTGCACGTTCCTCCCCGCCGCCGCCGCGTCCAGGTGCTCCGCGTACGTCTTGCTCACTGGCTACGACGACGCCTCGCCGCCCGGCGCCGGAAACATGCTCTCGGTGCGGATACTCGCGGTGCAGAAGAGACACATGTTTACCTTCAGCAAGGAGGCGGAGGATCAAGGACTTTCGTACCAGGTCCTGCCCACGTACGGCGCCGGCGCTGGGGTGTGGGGGCCAGTCCAGCATTCCGGCGATGATTCGGAGGTGGAAGAGGAGCAGGGCGGTCTCTGCGTCTGGATGGAACGCCGAGGCACGGTGGTCTGCCGTGACGCCGTGTACTGGCTCGCCGGGCCTAGCGTATGGTCCATCACGTGTACGCTGGCCCTCGACGTGCGCACTGGCCAGACATGGACCACGGAGCTGCCTGAGCGTTACCGTCTCAACTCTCGATGTCGCACCCGTCCTGACAGCTTACTGTCCGTGCCTATCCTGGCAACTTCCGGCGATGGCCGGCTCTCTCTGTTGGAGTTGCTGCGAGGGCCCCGGATCCAAGTGTGGGGGATGCTGGAAGGCGACGACGCCCGGTGGACTCTGCAGCAGACGATAGAAATCGACGACATGAGCAATCTGCTGCCGCCACGTTTGCTGGAGCCGGACGACGCCATCACAATGTTAATCAAGGAGTTGATCAAGGGGGATCTGAGCCTGATTGCCTTCTGCCCAAGGAGCGGGTGCGTGGTTGGCGTGTGTTGGGGAATGGAGCTCCTCATCGACATCCACAGCGGTTCGCCTACGTGTGCCACGCGCATCGGCAAAAGCCGGGGACATGACTGTCACCCGTACGAGATGGATTGTTGGTCAACATACATCTCGAAGATGAAGCAGTTTTAGTAGCGATACGATAGGATATAATTCTGCACTCTGGTACTTCAGCCACACAGTATTTGTATTAAAGATTATAAGTGCAAGAATAAACCATAATGAAGTTTGTGAAACAGCCATCCAAAATAACTGTTTCCTTGCAAGAAGCTCGAAGGAGCTGTTTTTTTTTTTTTTTTTTTTTTTGAGGGAAAGCTCATTCTTCATTAATCAATATGTGTTGAATCATCAGCGATTACAGACTGAATATTCGCTGGGATGTGAACTAACATCAGTTCATCATCCGGATCACAAGAGCTACCAAGACTAGCCAACTCGTGGGCTATTACATGACCTTGGGCGATATTGCACGCACCAGGAGATAAAATTCCATACTAACAAACTACGCAACTCATCGACAAGATTTGATGTGTCACTCAGATCATAATCCGAAGAGTAAACTGCTTGCACTATTTCGAGGGCATCCGTCTCGATGATGACATGACCAACGCCAGCTGTAATGGCCGCCTGGTTCCGTGTATGCAAGCAATCAGTTCCCTTGAAGAGCATGCAAAAGAGTCCCCGCACGTCCCCGATGAGCACTGATCACGTCGCCGGCCGAGTCTCTCAGAACACATCCCCAGCCCCCATGTCCAGATGATGGATCAAAGGCTGCATCGCAATTCACCTTAACACTATCCCCGTTGGGTCTTTCCCATCTAGGAGTAGGTTTCGGTGGTTTTGCACTTCGAACTAGACACTATTCTGATCAATCCGTCCAGGGCAAATGCATGGTGTCTTGTCCGACCTGCTGCCGGCCAACCACGCTGGGCGGTCTAGGGATTTCTGACATCAAGTTATGTGGCTTTGCACTTCAAACTAGATGGCTTTGGCTGCAACACACTGATGAGAGCCGGGCTTGGAGCGAACTCCCAATCAAGACATGCACAGAAGTTCAGTCCTTTTTCAAAGCTTCCACATTCAAAGTTATCGGCGACGGTAACAAGACACTATTCTGGGTGGACCGATGGATTGATGGACAATGTGTTCAGGATATCGCGCCTTGTGTGCATGCTCTTGTCCCAGCCCGGACGCGTGACCAAATTGGTGAGCCAGGACCGCCCCCGACGGGACTTGGGCGCGCGACTTTCAGCCGAGTGTAGGCATGTCATCCCGTGCCATTGCGGACTTCGTTTACCTTTGGAACGCCGTGGATAGCTATCAACTCACACCAGCCGGACAGGACTGTTTGGCGCCGGACGACGGACGGCGTCTACACTGCCAAATCAGCGTATGAGATGCTCCATCAGGGTTCAATCAGCTTCCCCGGGTACAAGCTGATTTGGAAGACCTGGGCACCAATGAAGGTCAAAATCTTCTTGTGGCTGGCTTTGCGGCGCAGACATTGGACGGGTGATCGTAGGCGCCGACACGGCCTACCCTCACACACAAGATGTTTCCTGTGTGATCAGGCGGACAAAACCATAGATCATATCCTCGCAGAATGCTCCGTGTCCAGAGAAGTGTGGTTCTTTGCTCTACGTGCACTCGGCTTAACTCTCCCGGCAAAGTAACAAGAACAACCATCTCATGGTGGCGACGGCTGCGCTCCAAGTCCCCCGGCAAGCGCAGAGGTATGGACAGCCTGTTCGCTCTCATCTCATGGCAATTGTGGAAGGAAAGGAATGCGCGGCTGCTTCAGAGGTGCGACTTGCTCGATCCAGGAGATGCTCCAGTGTAATCAAATTGGAAGCAGATCGTTGGATTCTTGCAGGAGCAGTCAAGCTCGGAGTCGATGGCGGAGCGTTAGTACCTCATTGATGGATGGAGGTCGTTTAGAATGGTTATTTTCACTTTGTAATTACAAAGGTTTATTTTTGGTTTAGCCGCAACGGCTCTTTGTAAAAAACTTTTATTTATTCCCCTTCTAATACAAAGATACGCACCCTCTCGTGCGTATTCGAGAAAAAAAAATCGGTGGTTTTGCAATCGGCCGGTTCTCATGACTCTGCCATTCCGCTGCCATTGCTTCGATTCTGTGAACTAGGGCGACCGCTTCACAAGCAGGTTCCCCCTCCCTCTCCTGTTCCGCTCGAACCATGCAAACCACAAGGCGTAGAAGCACAGGACCCTGTCTTTGTCTTTCAGGTTCATGATGTATTCAGTAACTTCTCTAGCGGATCTCTTGGCAATCATCTCGTCTCTTTTCTTGCTTAAAGCTAGGCAGTCCCATACCTTGGACATGAACTTGCATTTAAAATAGAGGTGAGCTCCATCTTCATCAAACCGATTACAAGCCAGGCACCGTGTATCAATATCCATATTTTGCCTTTTCAAGTTGGCGCGGAGTGGGTGGCTGTTATAGCAGAAACGCCACATAAAATGTTTTACTTTGTTGGCGCACGGCGTGTTCCATATCCTTTTCCAAACCGAGTCCGCGGAATGATCCAGTCTTGATGATGATGCTCCTCCCGTACGACTATTTGTTATCTTGTTTGATCTGAAGACTTTGTATGCGCTCTTCACTGAGAATTTGCCTTTCTTGTCGAAATGGCATGCAGCTTTGTTCTCTAATGCACCGTGGACAGGTATAGCAAGGAACAGATTCGCATCCATCTCCCAAAACGTGTCACGGACGAGTTGGTGAAATTTTTGCATTTTAGTACTTTTTGGAAACTTTTTTTACAAATAACCCCCTGGTAAAACTTTGTCTAAAAATGACCCGTTTTCCAGGCGTGCGATGCAATGACGCCGAGGTATGGGGGTCGGCGTGCGGTCAGCTCACGCCGAGCTCCTGCCACGTCAGCGTCGACCACGGTCGCCGCTGACGGATTCATGGACCGGGTCCCGCAGGTCGGCGTCATGTCACCGCACGCCGACCTGCAGATGATTGGCGTCAAATGAGAACACGCCGAGGTCTCGGCTATGTTGTGGCCAAGGCCCACGAGGCCCATTTTAGACGCACGGCCCACAGATCTCGGCGTCGTTTCAGTTAACGCCGAGCCACATAGCTCGGCGTCCGACGACTCGACGCCGAGCTTTGGCCTGTATAGGCCGCGCCGAGGCCCTCCTTCTTCCTCCTCCCTTCTTTCTCTCTGGCCCGAGCTCCTTCCTCTCTCTCTCTTCACCTCCGCCCCTCAAACCCTAGCGCCGCCATGCTCATGTAGGTGGACGGATCGAGCTCCCCATCGGTTCCCCGAGGTAAAGCTCCCTCCCCTCCTCCAATGTGTCCATATGGATTTGCTTGGTTCGTCCCCAATGTTGTGGAATCCTAGGTGTATGGTGTTGTGGTTCATATGTTGTATGATGTGTAAAATGTTTCGATTTGTGGTATATATTTGCATTGGTGGTTGCTTCTAGATGGTAGAATTGACTTTGTTTTATGGTTGATGTTATCATTTTGTTGCCATATGAAGTAGTCATGGTTAGGGTTGAATTTGTACTATTAGTTGTATTTATAGTTTTTTTTTTTTTTTTATGGAATGAGATTACATTAGCATCATATATGACTAGTATTGTTGCGTGCTGGATGTAGATGGACAGATTAGTGAGGTTGCATCATGGCGGTCGTGTTGTTAAGACGAAAGATGATAGTTTGAAATTTGTGGACATGTCCGAAGAGTTGATTATCTTTTCGGAATCACCCTCTTTGAGCCAGTTAGTGGACCGAGTCAGGCTACAGCTAGGTTTAACTGAAGATGTGAATGTGAAGTTAGAAGGTTTGATAGATGTAGGGTCATCCAAGGGTCCACGGATCAAGAGGCTGTTGAAAGTTAATAGCGAGTTGTCCTGGAATGATTACAAGGCTGTTGTGTTGTCCTCGGAAGTCCGTTCTTTTGACGTATTGGTTACTAAGGAGTCCGGCTTAGAGAATGTTAACATTGACACATGGCCATGTTCCCCGCTCGTGGAAGTGATGGTGGAATGTTTGAAGAAGAAATTGATCTCACTCAACCACGCTATGATAATCACGATGGTGAAGGGCCCGATGATCACGATGGTGAAGGGCTCGATGATGGTCCCGATGGTGAAGTCCCCGTTGGTCCCGACGGCGAAGGCATGCATGACACTGATGAGGAGGATGTTGATTATGTAGTCGGTGATGAAGAAGGTGCGATGGATACTGATAGTGGAGATGACCTTATTGATGATGACCTTAGCGATGAAGATGACCTTAGTGGTGAAGAGGACTTTGGTGATGCTAGGGCCAGGAACCAGGTTGATATTGAAGTCGCCGGAGACGATGAGATGTTTGAAGAGGCCTTTGCCGATGACTCTGATGACGATCGGCCCGTTCGTCAAGTCCATGCTAGGGAATTAGAGCTATTGTCTAGGGTCTTGCCTTGGAGGGATGTAGATGTTGGTGATTTCGAGGACCTTAGCCATGCTCATCGTGCGTTTGCTGATGGAGGGGCAAGTGATACCACAGTTCCAGATGTCAATGGTTGCTTCATCATACGGAAGGGCATATTGTTCGCTACCATGGATCACTTGAAATCATGGTTGCAAGAGTACTCTATTGTCCACAACCGTCCGTTTCGGGTCCTTAGGTCGTGGAAGAAAAATAGGTACACCGTGGCTTGCGAACAAGAAAATTGTGATTGGAGGGTATGTGCTAGGCAGAACAAGTCATGCAAATGGAAGATTACCTCGTCCAGGCAACCACATAGGTGTGGCATTGCTGATGCGTAAGAGAGCCATTTGCGGTTGAACTCTAGGTTCATTGCCGGGCGGTTAAGTCCCGTAGTGAAGCACATGCCAACAATTACGGTGTACGCGTTGGTTGAGATCATTTTCCAAAGGTACAATTACTATGTGAAGTATGGAAAAGCATGGAGGGCAAAGCGGCGTGCATTGGAACTCATCTTTGGTGACTGGAACTCATCTCCTCCGGTGTCCGTTTAATGGATTTATCTAACTTTAGAAAGCTCTTTATATCTTGACAATCTTTGAAGACCTCCCAACTGCATGTCTTCCCCGCCTGAAAACATATAGAAGACAGTGAGCAAACAAAACAAGTTGCTTACATCATCAAAACTAGTGCTTGTACACTAACATGGAACTCATTGGGCCCTCCATAAGCATTGCCACAATAGTAGCCATAACCTAGCTCTGAAGGCACCACTCCAACATTAGCAACAATGCCACACTTGCACTTTTGGGGCGGCTTCGACAGGCATGGCCATGGAAGCTCGCCTAAGGTGAACTTTTTAATCTCTTCTGGAGAAGGCCACGTGTCTTTCGGTCCGTAGATGAACTCATCAAAGTCACAACGGGGAAATCCACCCTACAACAGACGATGTGAAAATGAATTTGCAAAAATTTAATAATCGAAGATGATATCGCAAAATAAAATAGTACTCCAATGAATACTTACACGACCAATTTGATCACAACGGAAGAAGGGAACAAAACGATCCGGTAGGCTAGGTTCTTGGAGCCGCGCAACCTCGCCACAGAAGCATCTAGGAGGATTTTTTACCCGCTCCGATGCAGCCCACATCTTCTCAACGTTGTTCATCTCTACCGCCTTGGGTGGAGCAACCCATGGAACATAGTCGGATGGGGGAACACTCTTCCATGGGTCGTATGGAAAGTACATGATACGGCGATCCCACTTGTCCACACCATCAATCCACCGGTAGAAGTCGCAACCGGTGCCGGGCGACGATGTAAACGCGAGAAGAAAGCACGACTGAGGAAGCTAGGTGCCTTGATTTGCTTCACCCCGGCCGGCACACCACAATGACACATTGGTGCCGGCTCATCGGGTGGGTGCAAATCTTTAGCATCATGAGTCGGCGGATGGTGAACGAACAGATCCTCCATCAAACCTATAACAGAGTTAAATTAATAGAAATTCAATACAAGTCATATAATAGACCGAAATTCAATACAAGTCATATAATAGACCCTAACTACCACTAGTAAGTGTATACTACACACCAAACCCTAATAATCAATCCACATAACAACCCTAAATCCACATTCTATCTCCACCAAATCCTAGAAAACATGAAGAATACAATTGGGATAAGGATTAACAACATGACCACATACAAAGGTTCAATGGCACCAATACTCAATCACATCCAATGGTGCTAGGGTTCCAAGGTAAACCACCAATGCAACAAAATCTAACCGGATAAAATGGAAGAGGGGAACAAGCATTACCTTGTGGAAACAAGAAATGGCCAGATCTGGGCTCCCAAGAGTCACATTGGAGAGGTAGGCATTGTGGGGGGCGGAGAGGGTGAGAGAGACACCAAGTGGAATGAAGAAAGAATGGAGGGAGGAAGAAGAAAGGGCCTTGGCTCGGGATACAAAGCTGACACCTCGGCGTCGAGTCCGAGCACGCCGAGGTAAGATACCTCGGCGGTAACGGGCCGCACGCCGAGGTTTTGGGCCGAGGTGCACAGGTGGGCCGCTTGGGCCGGGTAACCGAAGCTCGGCGTGCGGCCAACTCACGCCGAGTTAGGCAGGTCGGCGTGCTTGGCCCGACATGACGCCCGACCTGTGGGACCCGTTTTGTCAAACCTTCAGCGGGCGACCGTGGTCGTCGCTGACGTGGCAGGACCTCGGCGTGGACTGACCGCACGCCGACCCCTATACCTCGGCGTCATTGCACCGCACGCCTGGAAAACGGGTCATTTTTAGACAAAGTTTTGCCAGGAGGTCAATTGTGAAATATGTTTCCAAAAAGTACCAAAATGCAAAAATTTCACGACGAGTTGCTCGTCCCAGCACCCGGTCGTCGGGTTCAGCAGTTCAGAAACAGAAGTCATCAGAACCGATCCTCTCGGTGTAACAGGACGTCTCGATGGGCCTCTGGGAATCCACGGGTCGGACCAAATGTTCAGCCCCTCGCCGTCGCCAACGCGCCAGATCAAGCCTTGCTTAAGCAACTCCAACCCCTTTAAAATGCTTCTCCAGGTGTAAGACATCCCTGGTTTTGCCACGGCCTCTAGACCTGAGTTTCCATTAAAATATTGGGCTCTTAAAACTCGTGCACAGAGTGACTCAGGTTCTTGCAAAAGCCTCCAATCTTGCTTGCAAAGCATCGTGAATGTCCCGGAAGCCTAGGCCGCCCTCTTTCTTTGGTTTAATCATCGTTTCCCAGCTGAGCCAATGGATTTTGTGCTTTCCATCCTGCTGATTCCACCAATACCTGCATATCATCGTGCTTATTTGGTCGCATAGGGCCTTAGTGATATCAAAGCATCCCATAGCAAATGTCGGGATGGCTTGTGCAACCGCTTTGATCAGGATCTCTTTCCTGCCCAAGATAAAAAATTTTCCTTCCACCCTTGCATCCTTTTCCACACTCTGTCCTTCAAGTAGGCAAAAGTTTTTGCTTTAGACCGACCAACATGAACAGGTAAACCCAAGTATCTTTCATTGATGGTCTCCTTCTCAATGCTCAGGATTTCTTTAACATCTTTTCTCAAATCATCAGTAGTATCTTTCATTGATGGTCTCCTTCTCAATGCTCAGGATTTCGTAAACCCAAGGAGCTGTGTTTTTGCATACTAAGTAGAGTAGACAGCTAAAAAAAGTGGTTTCTCACAACATACTAAATTGTTACTATAACGACCATTTTTGCCAAACGTTTTAAAAACGGTTTAACTTACAAAAAAAAGGTTGCTCCACACAAAGATTTAATGGCTCATCCTAAATTCACCCAACATTTAAAATAAAATCTGTTTGTAGTGAAATGGATTTTGATTCTGTTAGTCTAGGTCCATATTCTTATCTGGCTGCAAAGTTGCCCGGCAGGCAACAAGCAAACAGCGCATGGGACTACATTTAGTTGCTTGGGTGAGGTCAGGCCGTCAGGGCATCATCCAAACACACTGCTTCGGTGCATCCAACAACATAACTCTTTGGCGGACCTTATAGACCACATGGATATCCCCAGAGTAGATTTGCTAATGATTGATGGTATATGGTCAAAACATAGCTTGTGGATAAATATAAAAGCAGACAGTCTGCTCAACAAAAGACAAACATGCCCTTATCCGAGGAAGAAATCAACCTTCGTGCGGAAGATGTCCAAACAATCCGCTCTAACTGCAAGTTAGCAACAAGATCAGTTCACACCAAGGATAACTAAGATGCAGGTGGAGATTAATTCATAGAGTCAAGGAATCCATGTGAACTTCTAAAAGATACAACATGAGAAATTGGATATATACAATAACTAGGAGAGATCTGCATGTCAAACTGTTGAGCATTAACCAAAACTGGGTTTCAGAAACTTTCAAACAGGAGCTCAAAACCCCAAAGCTTGTGATTATCATCTTGATTCCAGACTATGTGAAATGTGATAGTGCGACTACAAAGGTTAAAATAAATTTGTTCACTATCACATTTCTTCACAACAGTTGAGTTCACTATTTCTTCAGAGCATGAAATTAATAGCTGCACAAGACTACAGTTGACATGATGGAACCAAACTAAGTGAAATAGTGAACTCAGCTTAAGAAGGTCTAGACAAGAAAAAGGACATTGCACTTCTGGATTTCTGATTCGCCTAGCATATTTACACGCTGAAATGAAGATACGAACCCAAGGGACATTCGCTTTGAAAACCTCTTCGCCGTAAACCGCGAGACAAAGCAATGAAATTGCAAACCTTCGGAAGCTTCACTTGCAGAAATTGCCAAACGTTTTAAAAACGGCTTTAACTTACAAAATGTCGAAACATATATTACCTGTAGGCGGCGGCGGCGGCGACGTGGTGAATGGAGGGGAGTGGAGAAGGAAACTGGACTGGGAGTTGGAACTCAGAGGATAGCACTCCACGCCTGCGTCTAGGAAATTCCACACCGATACAGGTAGAG
Source organism: Themeda triandra (assembly GCA_018135685.1). Taxonomy (NCBI): domain Eukaryota; kingdom Viridiplantae; phylum Streptophyta; class Magnoliopsida; order Poales; family Poaceae; genus Themeda; species Themeda triandra. The sequence goes on from JAENPR010001006.1 coordinate 221,531, forward strand.
TTTATCCCTTCTTCGAGGTAAGTCCTGTTTACAATCTGGCTGGGTGGAGGAGGAATTGACGGGTTTCGAGGTCGCCATCGCCTGGATCGGAAGGAGCGAGGAAACCTAGCCGTCTCGCATCAGTTTCGTTACAACTTTTTTTTTATTATTATTGATAGTGTCCAGTACAAATATCTATATCTAGCAACATCCTTTTGTGGCTCGGCGCATGCGTCCCCCCTTTTACATGGGCTAGCTATTTTAAGAGACATCAGTATTTTAGTTAAAATAGATAAAGTATTAGCCCTGTAGAAGTAACTCTACTCCAGAAAGACATGGGCTGTGCCTCCTTCCTGCTCCCGTCGCATGCCGCTGCCAGCACGCTGGCCGAAAGCAACGCATGACCTCGCTCGCCTCGTGCACATTTTTTCTATTCTACTAGAAGAATGAATATAATTAGGCTCAGACCTAACAGTTGAGGGTGTGTTTGTCTGGCTTCCTCTGCTGGAGAGCAACACAACTATGCCCGCCAATATCCCTGCATCCACTTCTCCACGTAAACTCCCAAACCAGCTGCTTTTTGTAAATGTAAACATGTTATGCGAAGGGAACACAATAATTCCCAGAACTCAAATATTATCTGTTTCTCTGCTGTAACATGGACTACGAACACAGAAAAAGAATAAGCCTAAACAAGTCGCCCAACAACTCAGCCCACCGCTAAAAACGAAAAAGCCAGGGAGATGACCAAAAACGCCCATCACTTCACGGTGTTCAATTACAGCGATCAACACTGCAGTATCACAACAGAAACAAACATATGCAACCATCCGGCAGAATGACGAGCTGTCCTCACGAGTTGACTTCATCCGGTTCCCAACCGCCAAAAACGAAAAAGCCAACTAGGCATACGACCAAAAATGCCCAAGACACTTCATGGTGTTCAATTACAGGGCAATCAGCCCGGGCAGCTCACAACCACGCGCTTCATTGATCCGGAAGAGTTGGTTCAGTTTCGACTCCAGTTCAGTATAACTGCAGGGATCTCACAACGCAAACCCTGGCTTGATCCGGTTCCCGACTGCCAAAAACGAAAAAGCCAACTAGGCATTCGACCAAAAACGCCACAAGACACTTCATGGTGTTCAATTACAGGGCAATCAGCCCGGGCAGCTCACAACAGAAACCAATGATGTCACAACGAACCCCTCACGCGTTTCATTGATCCGGAAGAGTTGGTTCAGTTTTGACTCCAGTTCAGTATAACTGGAGGGATCTCACAACGCAAGCCCTACAATTTAAATCAGCAATGGAACACATTAATATACTATAGTAGAGATAAGGAACTTAATTTAGACTGTGCTAATGACTTTCACAAAAATAAAACATCTAATTTTATTCTTCTTGGGAAAAGCATGGAGAACAACAGAACACATATAAAATGGCAAATAACAAGTATTGGCCTTACTGTTCGCACTGCCCTTGTCCTGATTTCTCTCGAATATGTAATGATAAAAGCCAGAGCATCTGGGTTCCCATTACGCTGATTTCGGGCACAGTCAATGATTCTATCTTCATAACCTGGCAGAAGTATGCTATCTTCATCTGAACTTTCCCAACCCCACTCAACATCTTCCAGGTTCTCTGGCACAGGTGCATTCTCAACCCTTGCCTTACCAGAACGAAGCAGATCAAAAATTACCAGAAATGTTGAGTAGGCTTTAGATGATTTGATTACACTCACTGACTCCATTCCATAGATTATGCCTTCCATTACTGTAATCAAGAGAAAATCAAGAACTATTATTAAGTACATCCTTGAACCAAATGTAAACAAGAATGTGAACTCAAACTATATGAATAAAACAAACATAATTGACCGTTTACTCACCACACGTGGGGATTATGGCAAAAAACCTAGGATTGTCAAGAGTTTCTACCAGGGCCTGTCTTGACTCATCATGCGCAAGTGTATCGTCACTAACAATCAACAAAACCCTCTGAGGAATCTGTTCAACCTCAACCAGTACTGCCACGCCTCTTCTCATATTCAGCAGAACTTTGATGGCAGCATAAGCAATTACAGCCATCAAAATCACCTTACCCCAGTGACGACAAACCTCAACCATGTTTCCAGCAACCTTCTTCACAAATTGATACAGAAGAGAAATAAACCCAGTTCCAGCAGCCCCAACAACCACTTGAGGCGGTACTTTTCTTGGAAGCAGAACTCTTGGTACCCTTGGAATTCTTGGGGGAAAGCGGGAAATTTTTGGTTGTCTATCAAAAACAATTGAGGACAATAAACCTTCATCAGCACCATATTTAAGTGGACAAGGACAAGAATTAAAAAATTCCAATACCTCAGTGGATTAGGAGCAAAGTTTGATTGCAGCAAGGCTTGGGCATTGGCAGCTGCCTCTAGTCTGTTGTGACAAATCTTCTCATAAGCTTCACCAAGAAGGTCCTGCAGGTACAATCGCCACTTTCCATCCAAGATAAGCCTGCTAGCCCGTGCATTTGATGCACTGAGATCACCTGTTTTACCATGATCCAAAGGGTCCATTGATCAATAAAGACAGACAACAGTCAACAGCATGTAGCACTACACCAACAGAAATGAAAAGAGACATTTACATGCAAAGGGAACATACTAGATTGCAGAATGCCAATTTGGATCTGCAATCTGAACAAACTAGTAGTAGTAGTGCCCTCACAAAACTAACCACCCGTATCCAGATTGCAGATTCCATAGTCCATAAGGCACCACATTGTAAATAAAGTACATTATTCCAAATGAATCCCCGGCTCAGCAAATTCAAATGCAACAGTTAATGAAATCAGCAGATTTTAACAATGATCATGTTGGAGAAGACTAGACCATTTTGGCTACCTATAGCATCCACTTGATCTTAACTGAGCATGACCAATCTAACAAAGTAACAAGCTGATTAACCTAGCAACTCTCAACTCCAGATAACAACCACACCAACAATAAACTACTGCGTATATTTGCAAGAGCATTAAAGCATATATTAAATACTACATCTCAATATAAACTATACATCCCAATTGAACATCCAATTGAAATGTCAAATCACCCAAAACCATCTAATAAAGTGACGCACGATATCCCATATTGTAACTGACCGCAGCAGTAGATTAGTGGAAAGGCAAACAGATCACCACACAGATCACAGAGAGCAAAAAAGCCCACTAACTATTCTATCAACATGCAACCTATCAAACTAGGCAATGCACTATTGCATACAATTAACATCCACTAACTATTGTAGAATGTCTTGTGATCAATCATTCAATTGTACTGAAGAACCCCAAGTAAAAAAAAAAAAAAGATGCATTATCCACTGCCTGTAAAAGGGAGCACATAAAACTCAACAAGTCCAGGGTGATTAGTTTGGCAAGTATGTATTATTCATTTAGTGGCCATGTTTCCACATCAGCTACATATATATGGAACACCAACGATGCACGGGTATATAATTAACTGAACAAACTAGTAGTACGTAGTAGTAGTGCCCTTACAAAACCAACTACCCAGATCCAGATTGCAGAGTCAGGCAGCACATTGTAAATAAAGCACATCATTCCAAAAGAAGCCCCAGCTCAGCAAATTCAAATGCAACAGTTAATGAACTGAGCAGACATTGATCATGTTGGAGAAGACTAGACCGTTTTGGCTACCTATAGCGTCCACTTGATCTTAAATGACCATGACCAGTCTAACAAAGTAACAAGCTGATTAACCCAGCAACTCTCAACTCCAGATAACAACCACACCAACAATAAACTACTACGTATATTTGCAAGAGCATTAAAGCATATATCAAATACTACATCTCAATATAAACTATACATCCCAATTGAACATCCAATTGAAATGTCGAATCACCCAAAACCATCTAATAAAGTGACACACGATATCCCATATTGTAACTGACCGCAGCAGTAGATTAGTGGAAAGGCAAACAGATCACCACAACAGATCACAGAGAGCAAAAAAGCCCACTAACTATTCTATCAACATGCAACCTATCAAACTAGGCAATGCACTATTGCATACAATTAACATCCACTAACTATTGTAGAATGTCTTGTGATCAATCATTCAATTGTACTGAAGAATCCCAAGTAAAAAAGAAAAGATGCATTATCCACTGCCTGTAAAAGGGAGCAGATAAAACTCAACAAGTCCAGGGTGATTAGTTTGGCAAGTATGTATTATTCATTTAGTGGCCATGTTTCCACATCAGCTACATATATATGGAACACCAACGATGCACATGTATATAATTAACTGAACAAACTAGTAGTACGTAATAGTGCCCTGACAAAACTAACTACCCGGATCTAGATTGCAGAGTACAGATAAGGCAGCACATTGTAAATAAAGTACACCATTCCAAAAGAAGCCCCAGCTCAGCAAATTCAAATGCAGCAGTTAATGAACTCAGCAGACATTGATCATGTTGGAGAAGAATAGACCGTTTTGGCTACCTATGGCATCCACTTGATCGTAAGTGAACATGACCAGTCTAACAATGTAACAAGCTGATTAACCCAGCAACTCTCGAGTCCAGATGACTACCACAACGACAATAAACTGCTATGTATATCTTGCAAGAGCATCGAAGCATATATCAAAGTATAAACTACACATTCCATCTACTCGAAACTCGAATCACCCAAAAAACAACTAATAAAGCAGCACACGATATTCCATATACCAGACCGCAGCAGTAGATCAGTAGAAAGACAAACAGATCATCACACAGATCAGAGAAAGCAAAATATATGTATGCATCAACTGGTACCTCTGTTGGGGGTACTGGTCCCGCTGTCTTGCTGAGAAGGATCCATCGAATGGAGTACAGGTGTTTCCTAAAAGACAGGATGTTAGAGCAGCACTCCCAATGATAGGTTGAGGCACAAAATTCAAGACCAACTGATTTTACAGGCTTGCAGAGCACCAGATGTGAGTTTCAACAATACCACAAATTCAGCAGAAAAGTAGAAATAAAGTTTGAGACAGGCAGGAGTCACCTAGCGCCCCGAAGTGATGCAGCGTGCAGGCGGCTGCAGATCAGGACGTGAATCGGGGTAGCGCCAACCTGCTGATTCACGCTATTAGGCACGAGAGACTGGAATTCGCCAACAACATCATGAGATCCGAACGAATCGAACAAACCTAGCGGAGAAGAAAAAGGCGTACTCGTTGCCGATGAGGCGGAGCGGCGAACTGACGCAGGCGGCGCGCGAGGACGACGCGGGAGAAGGGCCGACGGGAGGACGACGCGGGAGGACGGCGACGACGGGGGAGGACGGCGACGACGGGGGAGGAATGCGGCGTCGCGCAGCCGCCCCTCGCCTCCTCGCCTCCTCGCCTCGCCGCGGAACCCGAGAGCGGCAGAGAGGTGAACCCTGTGGCTATTTGCCTCCCGCAAAACCCCAGTCCCCAGAGCGCCAGAGGGAAGGAAACGGTCTGGCTGGGTGCCTGGACCTGGCTGGGCCTGGGCCTGCGCAGTTGTTCGACACACCTGTAATGCCTAGTATACACACCTAATATACATTTGCCTAATGTATATATCTATCACTGAACAATTTGCTTCGCCTCAAAAAAAAAAAAAAAAAAATCACAGACAATTTGCAATACCAGCGCCCTTTTCCCAAAAAAATTTATTTCCAGTTCCCCAACTCCAACTTGTAAGATGAGCGATGGAAAGTTGATGATGTAGATAAAATAAAAATGTATTTATTTTCTAATTAACTCACTCAGTTCCTTATAAAAAAAATTATTAGGTACCAAAACCAAGCTTAAGGTAATAACTAATTTAGTAGTAAATTGAAGGTTAGCTACAATTCACATAAATTCAGTGACCATACTTCAGGGCTGAAAAGATCAAGACACCTGCAACTTCATATGATGTGTGTGATTGTGTGTGATTCAATTTAGACTTCAAACATGGAGACCCAATGAAAGAGGTATACAGTTCGACAGTGACCCGATCACCACTATAAGGAGCACTGACATTACACATAGTTATTTTTCTCGGTAGCATTAGGCATAGTTATTATTCCACGGTAAAATAGCATTAGAACTTGAAACATATCATAGCACACCTAGAGACTGGAGAGTACACCCTATCATCTAGCAATATTCAGATGACTAGCATATAAATTTCAAAATGCATACAAAAGGACTAAGCAAAGCTCTACCTGAACTTTTTCACCTGTTCCAACCCATTTGGACCTTGGAGTGTCCACATCAGGCATTTCCCATTTAAATTTATAGTTCTTCTTTATTAATGCCTTGACATCTTCATTTGTTATGATGTGGCTTATATGACAATGAATGAACTACAAAATAGAATAACGGATAGACGGAGACGGTGTTAAAAAGGAGTGACAATGCACGCTGAACAGGAAATGGCCACTTCTGCTTACCGATAATCATGGATGGAATTTCAAAGAAAAAATTGCCAGTTCAAATGTACCCCGACAATAAAAGTCATGAGGGCTAACCTCCTCAGATCGGTCTAAAAAGATAACTAATTAACTACTAACATAAAAATGGTTGAGATGAAGTAATTTTTAAAAGAAAAGGAGTTATCTGTTTATCCAATGCAATACAAATTAGTGACATAAAACTATATAATACAAAAACAAATAAATTAAACAGGAGAGCTTAAGTTAACATTCTAAAAATGCAAACATGGAACCGTAATACTCCATAAAGGTGACAGATAATGAACAAATCATATATGCAGCACTAACCATGAAGTCTCTGTTTCATCAAAACAACCATTTCCATTGTTTATCATATTCATCCTCTATGTCATCTTCATCACCATGCTCCATGCCCTGAAAGCTCCCATTGGTTTTTTTTTTATCACGTTGAGCAGTCCCTGCTGCTCCAGATTCAGTATGTACAATTTCTGCCACACACATTGCTTAAGTTCAGTAGAGAATGAATGTGAGCACTATTTTGTCGCAGGAAGCAAAAAAGTGAGGGAAAGTGGAGGAAGGCCGATGGTGCGATTGCACATCACTGTGCAAAGAAATTTGAGTTTAAATCTGCGGTCAGTTGAATAACACCGCAATAAAACTCTCTGGTGGCACGTACTAGCAACTTAAGCTTTACTGCTACTAGATGCAGACCATTTGAAAATGGAGATGCATAGACAAACAATAATGAGGGCCATTCGGCGGAGTTTCTCGTGACTTCAATTGCCAATTAAGAATTTTTCGGTATTCATTGAAGAAGAGGATCAGACCGTCATTGTGCCACGACAGTTGGGGATTCTCCTCCTAACTCAGCTCCGTGCTTCGCGAACTTTGGCCTCTTTAGCTGGTTATTTGGTCCAGCGACGACAGCAACAGCAACACGATGAGGCAAAAAGCACATTAGGAGAGCTCGAACGGAGGGGAGGAGGTGGCGCGGAATCGGTTCGGGCACGGCTTCGTACCTCGAGTGGGCTCGCGCTTCCTCATCAACCGTGAGGACGGCAGTGGAGCACGCCCGGCCTGAGGGAGGAGCAGAACGGGAGGCCGGCAGACGACCGTTGAGGGTTTGGCGAGCAGCGCATGTGTGTAGGCACAGGGGGCGGGCGGCGGCGGCTACCTCTATGCCAACAAGGGCTCACATCTACCAAGTTAAAGTTCGTTTTAGCCTACACGCCACTCTGTCCCATTTAGTTTTGCCATTAAGTTGTTCTTACGTGTGAGTCCGAGTATGACGAATGACCATCTTGCCCTCCCGTGTGTGAATGGAGGCGCTGCTCTCTCTCTCTTATCCCCCCACTCTTTTTCCCTTCTCGTTTCCGACGCTCCTAACCCTAGCGGCGGCGTGGCGGAAGAACCCTAGCGGTGGTGGCGGAAGAACCCTAGCGGCAAAGGGCGCTTGCAGGCGGGGATAGGAGAAGAAGACGAAGAACCGTGCCAGTGCATGGAGTAGTGGCTTAAGATGGCTACTCATGGCTCAGGCGAGCAAGGCCATCGCTGAGTGACCTGACTCGGTTCTAGGCAGGTGAGTGCACTGCTTCCCCCATCTTTGCCTGTCTTAGTTAACCTAGGCTGCTCATGGCCCTGCGTTTGATTGCCCCCCCTTGCTTCATTGCACTTGCCCTGCGTTTGATTTCTTTTTCTTGATCATCTGTAGGATGGATGACGAGACAGTAGCTACAATTTAGAAATCTGGATTGTTTTTCTTAATTGTCGTGGCTAATGGTATTGTCGATGTTTTACCACCGATAGCCTATCACGGGGGGTACTCGAAACAGTTGTTCGGGCTTCGGCGAATCGGAACTCGGCAGAGGAGGTGCCACTGTGCAACTGCATGTAGGGGAGCTGGAGCTATAGGTGACTGCACTCCAATGTCCACCATTTCGTCCTCCCACTGGTAGTATTGACATCCACCAAACTGCAAGCCAAAGCATCAATGTACTCAATGTTGACACACTGAAACCCAAGACAAATGGCAAACAAGAATGACAAGAGAAGAAGCACAAACTGCAAGATATGGGCACTTGTGGAATGGGCAGTTATGGTTGTTCGTTGTCATGGAGACAAACCGGTTGGTGATCATGTGATAGTTCGGGAAAATGACCCGCTTGACCCTCCCACCATAGTTGCTTGAAGCTTGAGACATGGTTGTGGCAGGAGTGGATGAAGAAGAGAGAGCAATGGAGAGGATGAGATCCAGAAGAGGGTTGACCATGTATATATACAAGAGGAGCCAAGGACTGGCTTTGGCGCCAACACCACTGCCTTTTGGCGCCAACAACACTAGTTGTTGGTGTCGGCAGCTCTCCCTTTGGCGTCAAAACACTGGCCCTTCGAGTGGCACCAAGGTAACAAACAAAGTTCAGACCTAAGGGCATTCTAATCTGTTTCAAGCGCAGTTAATGGCCGTTAGCACAACAATTGGACAGAGTGGTGTATAGGGTAAAACAAACTTCAACTTGGGCATGTAGGTGTGAGCCAACTTTTTAGTGGCATAGATGTATCACCCAACTTTCTTAAGGGTATACAAGTAAAAGGCTCTGGGAAGAGGGCCGTCGAAGATTTGGGACCGCAAAGAGGGTGCGGGCGTGCAGGTTGGGCCGTGGGCTTATGGGCTCAATGTGAAGTTGCGTATTCCTTTCTTTTGCGTTTTGTAAGAGACTGCCAACCATCTTGTACAAGATTTTAGAGTGGATCGTCTTCCACTTTTCGGAACATTACTCATAATAAGCTAGAGCATCGCTCATAACATGATAGAACATCGTTGAAAACGTGGTAGAACATCGCTGGGCAGATCGTGTGTGTCAAGAAAAAGGATATCCCAAAAAAAGTGGCAAACGAGAGGTGTCGGTGGTGAATGAGAAGCAGATCATGTGTGTCACAAAGAAATGGAAGATGGTAGATTAAGAAATCTTTAGAAGATAAATAGAAATTATGTTTTGTAATGGCTCAATGTAAATTGTTCTAGCGGTAACCTCTGTTTCCATTTCGAATTTCATTTGCTTTCACCCGACAAAATCATATCTGCCTCTACCATTACTCCTCCTTTTGCCGCACCAGAAACAAATTTACAGGCACACATTTACACAAGCTCGCCTTCCTAAAAGAAGCTGGTGCCGATACAACTGCAGTTTTGAAAAAAGACAACGAATGGAAAGTTTCAAGCGAAGCCAAGGCTGCAATTCTGCAATACACCGGGTGCGCAATATATATTTGTTAGCAGCAAATTAAACCGTCTATTCTGTTGGCACGTGTTAACACTACTGCAAGACAATCCACTATGAATAAGGTAGCGATCATCACCAACACACTATGGGTGGCGATCAGCGTGTCCGCCTCGGTGGCGGCGGGCTCCCTGTCCCAGGGGATCTCGAGCGCGCACGCCATGATGTTGGCGAGCGTCGGCCCGTGTCGTGGCCTCGGGACCGCATGGCCCCGTACAGGAGGTCGAAGACGAACACGCCCAGCGTGGCAGCGTTCCCGGACACGATCTCGGGCGCCAGGTACTCGTGCGTGCCCACGAACGACATGGACACAGGCTCCGCCACGAGCTCCCTGCTCCGGCCAGCTTGGTGCTGTTGCCGCCGCCTTTCGCCGACGGCGGGTTTCTTGGCGTGCCGGCGGCTCGGGAAGAAGTAGAAGCACGAGGTGGCGCCAGCGTGGCCGTCGTCGCGGGACAGGACGTTCTCGGCTTGACGGTCGCGGTACACGATGTCGTCCATCATGTCCACCGTGTTATTAGCTTCTCAACGGATTGACTGAAACGGCGGCATGGAGGTGCAGGTGGAAAGGTCTGTAGGAGCATGGCTTGTCTCTGTCTGTATCTGAATCTGAAAGAAAAAAGAGGCCGCACGGCCGGGCCATACCTACCTAGTACGGTAGTACCTGTGCAAGTGCAACGACCAACGACAAGAAGAAAGATACTGGGCGAAGCCCTGGCACCTGTATCTGGTGAATCAAGTGCCGGCATGTTGGATGCCAGTGCGGTGGTTCTGCTCCTCCAGCTGCAGCAGATAGAGGTCACATTTAGCAGAGGAGGTGAGGAAAAACCATCTGATCAGAGTAGTGACAGTGTCATACTGTCATGCTGTTGGAAGTTGCACTTGCACGGTCCGGTTTTGGACGGGTCTAGCTAGTTTAAGAGATGCAGGAACACAAATGCACAAATGCACCATATATGTGATGGTGAGCATGGCATCCTCCCAAGAAAGTATAATGCAAATGCATGGCTCACGACGCATGCGAGTTGCCACCGTACGTCGGTATTGGTTGTGGTTGGGTAAGATTAATTTTTAATCTGTACAAGAAATGCCATGACCTATTGACCTAGCTATAGTAGGTAATTAAGCTGGTCTCCACGAAACCCAACCAGTGATTACACTGATCCAGCATTCCTAGGGCATCCGATCCATCCATCACATGGGACAAATAAATGCCTTCTTGTTCTTTGACCAATGCAGGCAAATGCAGCAGCATCAGCATCTCGGAGTAGCAAGCAGAGCAGTGCTGACCTCGTTGTGATTGATCCAAAGCTAGCCATATTATTATTTTATTCGAGTGAAGGCTCGTGATAGTGATTGTTGCTCGTCTTACGCCAGAGATAATTTGGCGCAAGCTACTACTAGCACCGCCTACTTCATGTTTAACGCAGCTCATTAGTCCCGGCCCGGTCCATCACCAATTCACCATCCAATCACCATACTCACACGGTCGTTGTGTGCCCCTGGTCTTCTCCACCATCTCCTCTCCTCTATCATGTCCCATGTCTATCGTGTCCCATGTCCCCGGTTCCCCGCAGTCGCCACAGCACCACCTCGCTCGCAAACCGCGATGCCTACCAACGGCGACGCCCCCATGCTGTAGAGCCTGAGCTTCGATCGGCTCCTCCTCGGACCGCTGCTACTCCAGCTCCGGCTCCGGCTCCGCCTCCACCGTCTCCGCGGCAAGAGCCCAAAAGTCTTATTGTGTTCATATTTCTCTACTAATTTGTACGATTAATTTACGAACGTTAATGTTTATTTTGTTGACTAAACAACAAGAAAGGTACATATGAAACATGGAGAAGGAAAAAAAAAAAGATAACGTACATTGTACAAGTGCACACACAAGTGATCACAGTTGATAGCACGTTCAGTTCATTAAGAGAATACGGACAGAGAAGTGTACAACAACAACAGACGACCAGAAGGCGAGCACCGGCTAAACTCAACTGGAGGCCGCGCCGACGACGAGCTCCCTGAGCTGCCGGACGAACACGTCGGCGAACCTTCCCTGCACGGCGTCGTCCGTGAAGAAGTCAGCCCACTTCTTCCAAGCGTCCCCTCCTCCCTCTCCGTTCGCCGCGGCGACCGCGTCGCACACGTCCTCGCGCCCGAACCACCCGTCCTCGCCGCGGCGCGCCACCTCGACGCCCACGCGGAGCTCGCGCGCGAACAGCGCCGCGTTGAGGTACTGGTCGCCCTTAAAGGGCAGCAGCACGAGGCGGCACCCGGCGACGAGCCCTTCCACGACGGAGCTGAACCCGGAGTGGGTCACGTAGCACCCCACGCTGCGGTGGCGCAGGATGTGCTGCTGCTGCACCCACCCGGTGTGCACGATCCCTCTCCCCGACACCCTCTCCGCGAACCCCGGCGGCGGGACGACTGCCGCGCCGTCCGGGGAGTTGAGCACGGCGAGGAACGGGCGGCCCGTGGCCTCGAGGCCGAGCAGGAGCTCCGTCGCCGCGGCGGGCGGCAGGAACGTCTCGCTGCCGAACGAGGCGAAGATGACGGCGCCGGCCGGGAACGCGGACAGCCAGGTGGCCCAGCGCTCGTCCAGAGGATCATCTCCCCGCGGCGGGTCCGGCACCAAAGGCCCCGCCATGAGCACGGGCTTCCGGAACTGCGCGGCGAGGTAGTCGACGTAGGCGCCCTCCATCTCGGCGCAGGTCTTGAGCACGATGCCGTCACAGGGCCGGATGCTGGCCATGACACGGTCGTACACGGAGGGCTGCCCACCGAAGCTGGTGAACACGTAGGTGAAGTCGGCGGCCTGGTACGCCGGGACGCCGGTGACAGAGAGCGAGGAGGAGCCAGGGAAGCCCGCGGGGGCGGACAAGAGGTCGCGCGCTGATGGTGGCGACCCCGACCCGTCGGGGCGGCGCGCGGGGACGACGAGGTAGGCACCGGAGACGGCGGAGAAGACGCTGAAGCGGAGCGACTTGACGCCCAGCGCCGCGGCCTCCTCGGATGCCCACGGGGTGGCGAAGTCGAGCAGCACGGCGTCCGGGCGGAGCTCGGCTAGCACCGCGGCCACCTGCGGCCGGGCGCCGTCCAGCGCGACCTTGAGCAGCTCGGCGCCGTCGGGCGAGAGGTCCGCCGTGCTGGCGGCGCCCTCGGGAAGCCCAGGCACGCGGGGCAGGCGCAGCGGCACAATGGCCACCCCGCCGGAGGACGGAAGCATGGCCTCGACGCGCGGGACGTTCCCGGCGGCCGTGAGGAACGTGACGCGGACGGTGGAGGAGGAGGAGGCCACCAGCCTCCGTGCCAGCTGCGCGAACGGGACGATGTGGCCGAAGGCGAGCCACGGGAGCATCACCACGTGGATGGGCATGGCGGCGTGGCGGTTTCCTCCGCCGGCCGGCATGGTGGTGCGTGTCTGATCCTGCCCGGTTCTTGTTGGCGGCGAAACGCTCATGGAGTGGACCAGCGGAGTACTGGAGTCACTGAGCAATATAGAAAGAGGTACTGTACTCCGTAGGTGACAGGTGTGGTGAGCAGCGATTGCCGATGGAGCACAAGCACGTCAGTACGGACATACTTGAATGCGTTGTCCAGTCGCAATAGTCGTCTTGATATAGTACTAGATCAAGACGTCTTACTTAACTACTAAATTTTAAACCATTTTAGTTTTTTAAGCTCTAAACAGCAGGTTTAAAGTTTAGCCAACCTTAAAAAAAACTTGGACCAAACAAAGTAAGCTAAAGTGGTTTAGAGTTATAAAAGTCTTCAACTTTAAACAAGTAAATGTTAGCTCAAAGAATCCAAACGGATCCTTTTTTCAATCGTTAACCGTCCTTTTTACTAGGTGAAATATTTTCACCTATACCACCCGATTCAAATTTGACACTTCAAAATTCGGATGCTTTGTCATGATGTGAAGTTTGATCCAAAGATAAATTTAAACGACGTTGCATTGCATCCATGAGTTGCACAGGTTTCATTCCAAGACAAACTCAAAAACATGATGGAATCATATTGAATAAACAATTGAACCTTGCAAGTTATCTAAATAATCGTGCAACAAGCTATACATCCCTGTTACAACGCACGAGCATATTTGCTAGTCCTACAAATTAGTAGAAAAATATAAACACGGTAAGGCTTAAGCTCTTGCAGCGGAGATGGTTAGAGGAAGAGGCGAAGCTCAGGCTCTGCAGCTCGACCGTCGCCGTCGAGGCGGCGTCGTCGGGTGGCATTGTGGTTTGCGAACGGGAACACTATTGCGGCAGCGAGGTGTGACTGGCTGCTCTAGCGCAGCGACTGCCGGAAAAGGGGATACGGCGCGGCAGAGAAGATAGTGGAGAAGAGCATAGCAGAGAGGCGAGAGGAGACACCATGGATGGAGGTGGAGGTGGAGGTGGAGGTGGGCATGTGGTGATGGGCCGGGCCGGACCGGGATTCCTGACCGCGTTAGAACATGATGTTGCAGGCTCAGCATGCATGATCTGGCGTGCAGCAGCCAGCATGGCGGCTTTGACCCCTCCCCTCGGTGCTCGATCGTTTTGTGATGGATTTACCCAATTCCACTTTAGCGGTCGTTCACTGATTTCTTTTCCAGCGAACGTTCCGACCGTGCCTGTCCTTTCCTTTCCCGTTCCGTTCTCTATTCCTGTTTAGTGGTCCATTACCCGGAACGAGTTTGAGTGAACGATCCCACATACAGGTGGTCCATACTGTTGCTGACATCACTCAAAAAAAAGGAAAATATTTATTTTAAATTGCTATAACTTGAAAACCGTGTATTTATTTGTAATTCCGTTTTCATTAGTGTGTTCTACGCGACGAGCGAATAAAACTAGATCCCACTTGAATATATTTTGATGATTTTTTTCATTTTTTTCTCTATGCTACAGTTATTTGCATGTATAAGCTTTCGCAATGTTCGTACCTAAGTAATATGTAAAAGTTATATATATAAGTTAGATTCTAAATTTATAATTTATAAGATATGTGTTTTTACGTAATAAGTTAAATAAATAAGTTATGAGTATAACTTAGAAACGTAAAAGTTATGTGTATAAGTTAGATTCTAACTTTACAAATGTTATAAAATATGTGTTTCATGCAATAAGTTAAATGTATAAGTTATGTGTCTAAGTTAAATATATAAGTTTATTTTGTATTTGTAACTTTTTGTCTTCTTTTACTAAAAATAGAAAACTTTCTAAAAAAAGGAAGTTGCGGGAATATTTTTTTTGTCAAAAAAGGAAAGTTGAAGGTTGTCTGATCGTTCACTAGTTGGGCTTCTAATGAACGTTCGCTGATTAGCAAAGCCCATGGATTTATGCGATGACAACTGCCATCGTCTTTCTTGTCAAGGAAAAAACTGTCATCGTCTTAGGACGCACGACAGGGCCGCCTTATGGGCCTGAATTGGTTGAAATGCTGTATGGCCCATATCATGGCCTAATTTCCTTTTTGGCAATAGAAAATGCAGCTGCCAAAAACTTCCTCTTGATTGAATGGCAGTAACTGCGCTTCAAGGCCCGGCTCTTCGTGCAATCGTGTGAACTGCAAAGGGACTCTTCGTACTCTGGCCTGCTCAGATTCCAGGGCCACTCGCGCAGGCTGTACCACGTATTAAAGGATCACAAACCACTTTCGTCAAGCCAAATCACCAACATGGCTAAGAATGAAGCGCCGAGGACCATCGAAGTGACGCTGTTCGTCGACAAGGAGAAGAGGAAGGTACTCTGCAGAGTCTGACAACGAGTTCGTCGACGTGCTCTTCGGCTTCCTCACCATGCCTCTCGGCACCGTCGTTCGCCTGCTGGACAAGCAGTCTCAGATGGGGTGCCTCGACGAGGTGTACAAGAGCGTGGAGGATCTCAGCACCGACAGACCAAGGCTTGCAAGGCGATGCTGCTGAATCCGCTCAACGCGGCTTCCAGCCACTTGTGTCAGCTCAAGATCAACATCGACGACACCATGCCTAGGGCGGTCTACGTCTGCAAAGACACGAGCTGTTGCGCTCGTGACGATTTCGCCTTTAGCTCGGTCCCTGACACCGTCTGCAGATGCGGCAAAGTCATGGAGTACGTTGGGGATAGACCGGAGCCGGACAACGGTGCCAAAACTGAGGCTGCTGGATCTGATCATGGAGTTTTCGTCAGGGGACGCCAGAAGTTTATCACCACTGATGATCTTCAGGTAGCGCCTGCAGCCACGTCTCTCATGCTTTCCCTTTGCGAGAAATTCGGAGTTCAGGATCCAACCGGTCTTGACAAGACGACTCTCCATCTCACTTCATAGAAGGTTTATCACTAGTCACTCACTACACAGCACACTAGATTATTTTCTCGTTCAAATTATTAAACTCTGAATTTTGCACTGCACCCTGGGTGTGACTGATTTACCTGCGATACATTCCTTTCAGATAACTAGTTTGCTCAGGAGATCACTCACATCCAAGCAACCTTTAACCGGGCTCCATTTCGACCTTCCTTTCCCACCTGGTGACGGCCTTGGTTTGTTGCTCGATTGGGAGTCATGCAATGAACAAGTAAATGAGGCAGAGGACAAGTTTGGGCACGTGAAGATAAAGGTCCTTGAGAAGAAAACCAACTCCGATGTACTGTATGCTGAAATTGGCCACGATTTCATTGATCTCGTTTTTGGTTTATTGAGTGTTCCACTTGGATCTGTAGAT